>CAUYQV010095663.1:0-105780 GCA_963574575.1 Galagoides demidoff
ACCTCCAACTCCTGGGCTCAAGCGAGTCTCCTGCCTCCGCCTCCCAAGTAGCTGGGACCACAGGCGCCCGCCACAACGCCCGGCCATTTTTTTTTTGGTTGCAGCCATCATTGTTGTTTGGCGGGCCCGGGCTGGGGATTCGAACCGCCATCTTAGGTGTAGTGGCTGGTGCCTTAGCCGATTGAGCCACAGGCGCCAAGCCAAAAATGTATCACTTTTTAAGAGAGCTGGTTTATGTTCTCGAATTGCGACATAAGTATATTATTTGGCTTGATGCCATTTTGCTGCCTAGGAAAACAATTGTATTGTGTTTCCTTGAGGAAAACTTCTTGACTTAGGAATACTTTAGGTTACTGCCCTTCATAGAGATTTGATTGACTTTAAAGGGGAGAAAGAAACAGGAAAATCAACAGAATCCCAAATTATTTTTACATTCTACATTATGACATTACCAGTAAAACCACATCTTCTTTCTCTTTTATTTAAGCCAGTAGTTTCCTTCTAGAATTTGGTAGCATCAAAATATGGACCTATTTTTGTTGTGTTTTCTTCTTCCTCCTCATCCAAGTAATTTATTAAATGACCCCGAAAGGTATATTCTGAGGAATTCTTTTCCTTAAGTTTATCAGCAAATTTTAATGAAAGTTATTTTTGTTACTAGAATTGTATTGATATAATATTTGTGTGATTCTTGTAATTTCTGTTCTGGAAATGTGTCATTATTCTATACATTCTTACACAGATAAGAATTTGGTTTTGAAAAAAGAACAGTGTGTACAATCCCTCAGTTCATTGGCTCAGGAATTAGAGAAGGGTAGTGAAGAGTTTTCACCTAATTGGCTAAACTGGCTGAGTTGGAAAAGAATCAAACTCAGGGGACTCTCAATTCTTCCCCTTTAGTTTCTTATGAAGAAACCTGAGCTGATGGGAACATACCCCATCTGAGCTAGCGGAGGGGGCTTAGGATCCCATCAGCCATAGGTTGATGGATAGTAGTGATGCCATTTCTCTCCAGAGCCAAGTATAGCATCATGCTGAGAATTCAGGACCTTGGCAAACAAATGTCAACTTAGAAGGCAAAAATGAGTCAAAACAAATCAATGTGAAATACTAATTACATGCTGAATACGAAAAACATAATTTTGCATTTTTTTTCACTGATACTCAGACTTCAGGAAAGCATATGGATCTTTTTGTAAAATGTTTCATGTGGAAAGCTAAAATCATTTAGTAAATGGTTTTTATGTAATGCCACTTGTTGTCAGGCCAGTACTTTTTATTTTCCTCATGTAAAACAGAACCTGGAGTTTTCTCCTGACCAAGTCCTTTTCCTACAGTGGACTCCGATGTACTTTGTAGAGTAGCTTTTCACTAGGAAGATGTCTGGGAGTGCTTCTTTCTTTCCTCTACTTAATTGGGTTATATCATTTCTTCACCTTAAAATAGACATATTTCTTTTCTTTTCTTTCTCTTTGTATTTTTAATTTTTTTCTTAAAGACAAGGTCTAGCTATGATGCCCAGGCCTGATCTTAAAAAAAAATAATGTTTTAGTGTTATGCATAGATAGATATCCTCTCAATACTACCACTATCAAAGTGCTCAGAATTAATAAAAGGTGAGTAAATATACCAGTAGTTGTAAAACTAATTTCAGTGTCCTTTATTATACATGCATGTGTGAAAGGCCATGAGGGTTTTCTTTTGTGAAAGTGTAGTTTTTAAATCACAAATTATAATACTTTTCCCATACATCTTTTCAGTAAAGAAAAGCAATTTGTTTACCAGTTGCAAATAAGAATAGGATCACACAGCAGCGAGTGATTGCGCTAACCCAAGGAAAGATTTTTTAACACTTTAAATAGCAAATAAATGTAAGACATCTGTTTAATACACAGAAATTGAAACCTGTAGTGGAAAATAGCTTTCTTCCTGAGCACATGAGATCTAAAGCCATTTTGATGGCTTAGGAGTAACACTGTCCTGGTACGCCTCATTGGGAAAAGCCCAAGGGCTCTTTATACTCCATTATAGGTAGTGATTAATGGTCCTCTCTCCAATAAGCAGTAAAAGAATTCTCCATGCTGTCGCAGGCTACGGTACTAAAAGTTCATATTAGTTTTGTGATGGAATCTTTAGTCATTTTTAATACCCCGGAAACCTACATTAGATGGATTTTCTTCTTAAAGAGGAAATGCCTTTGGCCTGATATAATGAAAAAAAAAAGGGCTTGAGTTGTTTACTTATTCCCGTTCCAGCTGTTCTTAACTGTTCTTCATTTCAGCAATTTAAATTTGTACAACTCTCCTAAAAGAGGCATGCTCCCGTTACCTCTAATTTCCATCTGTTCTTGTTTACTGTGGTATTTACTTCTCCCTTGCCTTTCATCAGGATATTTGTCCCATTTTATACTCTTTAAGCATGAAAGAGTCTAACAAGGGTATAAAACTCTTCCCTTAAAAGACTTTCTGTTTTGAAGGTTGTCATCTCTAATTGCCATGTAGCAAACATCAGAACAGAAGTCTCCACTGTCACAAGACTTAAATTTGCAGGTACTATCCAATCAGAAGTAGAAATTCTTCTTCAATCATGTCATGTAAGGATGAGCCAGCGACTTGAACTTCATGTGTGAAGGTAGCACACCAATACTATGATGCACAAGCTTAGAGATTATTTCTTAGTTTTTGGATTTAGTAATGGGGGTAGATTTTCCTTTGAGTGAAAGTCTATTGGGTGGTGCCCATCCTGGACAATGATACACATTACCTGTTCCAGAGGATTAGGTATGATGAAGAATGTAGTCATGACAAATAATTTTTTTCATTGCAAATATTGTATTGTAAGCAGCAGTTTAACTCATGTCGAAAGGCACATATTTAACATACATACAGATAGAGACAGCTGAGCATTTTGTTTTCAAAGAGCTTGTGGTTTAATGGGGGGTGCAAAATCATCACAT
The DNA here is from genome assembly GCA_963574575.1 of Galagoides demidoff. Taxonomy (NCBI): domain Eukaryota; kingdom Metazoa; phylum Chordata; class Mammalia; order Primates; family Galagidae; genus Galagoides; species Galagoides demidoff. The sequence goes on from CAUYQV010095663.1 coordinate 2,957, forward strand.
GAGGATCACAGTTTCATTTCAAACAGTGCACAGTATGCTGGAATTTTGGGATATGGGGGGCACAATTAGTTCAGATTCAAGATAATAGTATCCTGGTCTGTGGGGGTTCATGAAGAGGATCACACATATTTGAAAGATATTTAGGCAAGGGTGAAATTCCAAGGGAGAGAAAGAAGGAGCTTCTGGATATTAGCTGGAAGACCAGAATAATGTTTTGAACTGAAATCCAAAAGGAAAGAGTGTCAAGGAGCGGGGAGTGAACCATATAGAGGGAAGCTACTGAAGAGTGAAGTAGAAGAGAACTGAGACGTGAATTTAATACGCATGAATAGAGGGAAAGGAAAAAAGGAAGATAGTGCGTGATCTTATGGGGAAGAAACTCCAAGGTTCTGTGGCAACTGGTCATTTAGTTGACTTAAAAAATAAATCTGGGACTCTGGTAAATGGAAGTTGTAACATGACATGCATGAGGGGGTGGGTCCACATCAAAGTATCAGGAAATTGTGTGACTGAGCCGGTAACAGTGATGGCATTCATTGCCACACAAAGAAATAGGGGGCCAGGAGAATCTGAAATATTCATCAAGGTTATTGGTCTTTTCTTTTCCTGTAAAGTGAACGTGATGAAATTGCTATCCTCGTGGAGCTGCTTTGCAAAGCCACTGAGGTAAAGCCACTGCTTGTTCATTCTCCACCTTTGTGTCCCCTTAAAATATCATGGCACCGAGCAGAAAAGACCATCCCTCATAACCACATGGTGATTCCACTCCATTGCATATTCATTGACGACAAATTTCAAAAGCATAGATATTTATTGCAAATTTTTATAGAACCGTGAACATGTTCATTGTAATGTGTGTTTGAAGATCTCCAGAAAAATTCAGTTTTGTTTCAGCCAAGGTCATGCAAGTTCCTTGATGTTTGGTACTTGTAGTCTATTTTGAATCTGGCAGCCATGACATCAGCACATGTTTCTTTGACATGGCCTAAAGTTTGTCCTCTGTTGCCTTTAGTCCCTGTGCCTGATTACTTCAGGCACACACAAGAAACTGGTGGTAGAAAGACCAGTATGGAGGAGATTTGGACTCCCGAGGACAAATTTTCAAATGCTTAGGGCAAGTTGAATAAGGACTAACCCACTCCCTTCTAGTATTTTACAACTGGGTAAGGAGTAAGCCAAGACTGAGTAGCTATTTGAAGATACAATGGTAGGGGCATGTACAATCAGGTGGGATAGCAAAGATTGAATTACATAGGATCCCTCTTAACTCTCTAATGGTTCCACAATCTCATAGGAAGTTCTAGAGAAGTAGCTGTCTCAAATAACGTGTCCGTCATAACGTATCATAATAGCCTCCTCACAAATGGGTGTCTGAGAAACTGAGAACTTATTCAACTTCTATCAAAAAAGAACTAATAACTTTTACAGATATTTTCTGCAGGAAGATGTACTGGGCAGGGAGCACATGGCTGACTGCTGCTGCTGTGATTCTGATTTATCCTTAGTTTGAGATTCAAAAACTTCTGTACAATTTATTTCAGATTCCTGAGGCATTGTTCTCTCCTCTGGACAGAAGACAACTGAGTGATTAGGATTCTGTCTGAACCCGGCGGGTGTTGAAAATTCATGTGAAATCTGTGCAGAAGCCCTTGATTCAATTTGGTTTCAATGTAAAGAGGCTTTTTCTTGGGTCCATTTTTTGATGGGTTATTATCAATGGCAATTAGAAAATGTTCCAGGGTAAGTTTCGGCAATTTTAATAGGAAGTTGGTAAAGGAAGGCAGAGAGCGTCATAATATTTAAGTATTTGACAGCTGGCATCAGGACGTGGTGATGGAGGTTTGTGCTTCACTGTTATTTAATTGAAGAACAAGTAGGCCTGAAATGGCTTACTTGCATTTTTGATGGGGACATCTGCCACTTGTATGTCTTTTTATCTCTGTTACTTATTTGCATGGACCCCACTTGAGATAATCCAGGCAAGTGAGAGTGACACCCAGCGTGAATTTACTTCCCAATCCAGAGGGCAGACGAAGGACAACAACAGTGGATCCCAAATCAGAGTTATGTGTGGGGTTCACAGCAGAAAACCACCGGAAAGCAGCTCAGGGATGCCTCAATGACAAACTTCAATAAAGTCCCCGAGAAATTCAACTTCCTTGTATTCACTTATGCATTTGTGCAAAAACATTTGTTGAAAGCAACATAGGCCAGGCACTGTTTGCAGGGGCTGGAGCTGCGAAGGGACGGAAGGGATGGTCTTCTCAGGCTGTGAATTCACACTAGAGGTTAATATTGGATAAAAATCCCTCTGTAAAGTAAGGGCCAGTTTAGATTCTATTCCAAATCAGTTAGAAATGTACTGTGTTATATCTAGATTATGATCGGGTAGCATCTTACATTTGCATTGCTTGAAAGAAGTTAAGGCAATTTATTATTAAATCAGTCCTGGATGGAAAAAGTCAGAGTTTTGATGCTTCTCTGCCTTCTCTACAAAAACCAGCTCTTTCTATACGAGGAGCAAAGGCCTGGTTAAATTATCCTTCTTCATAAAAATCGATGTGCCTGCATAGTGAGTGTTACAAGGGGGCAAGTCTTGCACTGAATCATCTAATAAATGTTAATTAAGACTAGGATATTTATATATTAATATAGGATATTTATAAAGCACAAAATGTAGAATAATTATAAGGATAGTCTCTGCAACATGAGTTAGGATTTATATCTTTAATATCTTTAAGTAACAGATCTTGAAAACACTCGGCATCATCCCTTGGTTCATACCTAATAGATTGTAGATGGCTGCTACTCTGATTTTGTCTCCCTTTTTCCATAGACAGAGGCTCAGCCTGCTAAGGTTGCTGTCTACTAACTGCTCGTGAGAGCGGCAGCTCTGGCTTTTGCCATGATGTTATTATCCAAGACTAAATAAGAAGGTATAAGGCTTGTGGAAACTGATGAATCACTAGGGTACTAATCATAGTAACAACAGCAACGACATTATTTTTGAATACTTATTATTTGCCAGGAATAGTTAATGTACCTTCTCGTTCACATTCCTGTTACTGGTTCCATTTTCACATCAGAAAACGGTTTTTAAGAAGGTAACCTTAGAGTTCTCAAGGTTAAACAAATTGATTGATTGGAACTAAGACTTTTTTTTTTTCTATTTATCCTGATTTTACCCACTGTGCTATATTGTCTGAATATAATATTGAAGGGGATCACCTCCAGATGACTCATGTTTTCAAGGAGAGGAAGATTACGTGGTATTACGTGGTCTACAAGTGACTCTGGGGAACCAAAGCGGCTGCTCATTCCCTTTATCTATAGAGAGGATAGGCCTGGGTGAGAGATTAGATGAGAAGAGGCTTTTGTGAGTTGGAAAGAAACAGCATGTACTAAAGAAATGCACTGAAAGGATGAAGAGGCTTGAGAGGATAAGGGAGGAATTTGACCCTAATAGATTGAAATTCTACAAAGGGCAGAGTCTCACTCTGTTGCCCCGGGCTAGAGTACCTGTCATCAGCCTAACTCACAGCAAACTCAGAATCCCTGGCTCAAGGGATCCTCCTGCCTTTGCCTTCAAGAGGCTGGGATCACAGGTTTGAGCCATTATGTCAGCTCCAAGAGCTATGGGCAGAATCTATGAGAGAGTCGAGAATGGTAAGTAAACGAATGGCATGGGTGTTCAGGGAGTTACAGGTGTGTACAGCGTGACAAGGGAAGCTCTGGTCTGGAGGTCATTGGAAGCCCTCCTGAGTGACTTAATGACAGGTACTCTTAGTATGGGTCTTGAGAAAATATTCATGGCAGATTCACAGGAGTTAAGTGAACTTCCATTCTGGGTAAGGATCACAATCACTGTGTTGCAGGAGAAATTAGTGAGAAGGTGGCAGGTTGAGGTCACCACCTCAATATGAAAGGGAGTTCACAGATGGCTGGGTCCCTTTTAGGAAGCTTGAGAGGCTCCACGCAAGCCAGTTTTAGAACCCCTGATAGAGCGCCTAAGTCAGCATGGGAGTAGCTTGTGGTAGATGCTGGCAGGGAAGCAAATTTATTTTTATCCAGGTTGTTAGTCTCTTCTATGCTCTGTTAACTTCCTTGGCAAAATTTAATTTTAGAAAACTAATGGCAGTGCTATTCCCCAGACTCCGAGGAACAGCTTTGTCATCCTCCACCTTTAGTCAGCCATTAATAGGACACTAATAGATTTTGACATAAAGGGACAAAAGTGAATTACTTGGCTTTCATTTGATCTCAGTGCATTTTCTCTCCCCCATGTGGGAGCTGTCTGTTTTCATGTTGTTAGTCAGTCTTGGAAAAGACCAGGTGGGAGAAGACCCTGGAGTGTGAAATGTCACACCACAATCCAAGCGAGATAGCAACCACACCCATCCCGAGGTAGCTCAGAAGTTTGTCATAAATATTTACAGAGGTCCTTGTATGTGCTGTAAACTTACTTCACTATCCTCCAAATAGCATTGTTTATTTGTTAGGCAAAACCTTATCTAGGGGAGCAGTTTTTAGAGTGATCATTATAGTGATAACAGCTAATGTCCATTGAGCACTCATAATGTGCCAGGCTTTAGTCTAAACACATCATATGTATCAACTCATTTCATTCTTATACAATGAAGTTAGTACGGTCATTTCTACCTTAGCTATGAGGAAACTGAAATCTGATTAACCAATAGTTGGAAGAAATTTACTGCAAATCCAGGCAATCTGACTTGGAGCCTGAGCTCTTAACCATTTTGCCATGTTGCCTCCCCTGCTTGCCTTGAGAATCATTCAGAAAGGGTTCCCATCATGGGCCCTATGGTCTAATGCCCTAAAATTTGCTAATAGCCCTCTGCTGGGACAACATTTGAGAGCAGACAAAATAGCAGATACTCTAGTAAGAAGACTGGATTCCAGTCAGCTTCTGCTGGTGGGCAGTGAGAAGTACGGCAGGTGCTGGGAGAAGGTGGGAGGTCAGAGCAGGAGAGTGAGTGTGGAGGGGGGAGGATGGGACAGAGTTAAGTGGGGGTTAGGGAGAGTCTTCAGTGACTTCTATCTTGCTTAGCTGGTCATTCTGGGGATGACGTGAGGCAATACATGAATTTACTCAGGATCTGTAAATTTCTCCTGAGGTCAGGAAGACTGGCGGAAGGCCAGCGCGTAGGTTAGAGTCAGAGGGCATGCATAAGTGATAACTTGGGAGGTGGAGGTTCATGGGCAGGGACCAGGTACTGATGCACGCTGAGAAAGACGACGTGTTTCACACAGGGTAGCCCAAAGTCAGGGGAGCTCCCTGGGGCAGTGGTGCAGGGACTGGTTGGCAGTCAGCCTCCAAATCTTATTTCCCACATGGCAACTGCCACTCTAGTGAGGTCTAGCAGAGATGACTGGAGCCCCTGCCGATAGATCTCCTGTTATCTCAAAAAAGTGTTTAAGAGGAGCGCTTCAGACCCTTGCCCTCCTACTTCTCTGTGACAGCGTGCGGGGCCACCACAGTCTAACGTTCCAGCTTCCCCTTCATCTGCTATGTTGGCAGGCAAATATTTGCTAATTTTAATTTTTGCTAACCACTACTTGGAAATAAATACAAATCAGACTTTCTTAATTTGTAGGTAAAGATTCACGGAGAACATCGTATGGTCACTATGTTAACCCTTAAATTCTTCCTCCATACTCACATCTATTAATAATACCCAATACTTTTTGCCACAGTCCTTATTTTTCCTCTTTTCCTGGGTTATTATTTATTTATATTGACACACCCCTGAACTATATTATTTACTTAAAAATGATGGTATGCAACCTAAAATGCTCCCCAGATCCCACCACCTAGAGATAACTACTTGGTGCAGCTTGCTCAACACTTTTGTAGACACTTCCCTTTTATATGCACATTCCCAAATTTCACAATTTACATAAAGGAGCTTATATATAATTTTCTATGAGACTTTTTGTGCTTAACAATATATTGTAGCCAGACTTCCCTCTAAAAAAATACAGATCCACACACTCTTTTGTAATACCTGCCACGTGTCATCTTGCTTCCTTAATCACCCTCTTGATGAGTGTTTATTGATAGAGTCTGAACGCCACATAGAGCTCACTGGGCTCTGTTAATCCATACTTCATAGCTTTGCTGTCAAATCAATGGGATTCTTCGTATTTATTGACTAGAGAATCTGATTTTTTCAGAGGAGTGTTGTGCAATAGAAAGAGCATGAAACTGATGAGTAAAGAATCCAAGACTCTGCATTGAGCTCTGCCGCTTAGTGGCTATGTGACCTTGAAATCACCTCACCTTTCTGAACCTCAGTTTCCCTATCTATAAATGACAGTGTGGGTATGCATTATATTTAAGGTCTGTATCTTAAATATAATATAATGTGACTTTACTAATTCAAAGTCCGTATCTATAAATATTTTGCTGTCAAACCGTATTTCCCATTCCAGCTTCAATACTCACTTGGCTTTTATCCATCAATGCTTTGTCAATGTCCAGGGCAGTGCTAATACAAAACAGGCACCCAGCAAGCACCCTTGGAGGGATGGATCAGCACAGCTATTGAATCTGTCTTCTCAAGCCCCTCCAACCCAAATATCCATCTGTGTGATTTTATAATGGCTTGGTTTTAATCCAGGGAACCTCAGACATTTTTACCTGTCTACCACCCTTTTTATAGTGTGTGCACTTACATGTGCACTTTAAAATAGTCACAATTTAAATCTGTGTGTGTGTATGAGAGAGAGAGAGCAAGCGAGCGAGCAAGAGACCATGCGTGGGTGCCATATGTATTCTAGCTGGGTATGTCTGTGTTATTTTGGGTGAGCAGAGTGGGAGTTACTATACTTTGCCTTAAAATGAGGTTTACATGAGAGAATGAGATTAAATTGTTTTTTCATTCCCTCTTCCAGAGTTGCAATAAAATTAAATGAGTGTGTGCCCATGTCTGTGTGTTTAGGTGGAGGTGGGGAGGGATGTCCTGACTAGGGTTTTACAAGCATTACTCCCTCCTCCATCCCACTCTGTTCTTCTTTCCTCTCTCCCCTTTCTCTCTTTCTTTCTTTCTCCATTCTTTTCTTCTCTTCCTTCCTTTCCCTCCATTACACAATGAGTTGAAAAGTAATGTTATTCTTTCTACTTTAGTCAATGGTGACTTTTATCACCACTTACTGTAAAAAAGTCAGAAGTAAACCTCTATTTGAGAAAATTTTCTCAAACAATAAATCTAAGTAGAAGGTGGTAGTAGTCAAGGGCAAATAAGGCTTGTGTTACATGATTATACTGAAGAATGTGTTGATTCATCATGGTGGTGATGAAAGCTAAATTATTTCACTTAACCCACACAGAAGATTAAACTATTTTGAAAATATTACTGAAGAAAATTCAAAGAGTCTAGTTATGAACATTTTGAGGATCAGTAGGATGCTTCAGAATGTTGGATGCTACAGTATTTGATTATTTAGTATGTGTCCTGAGTCAATATGGATTTGATTCTTTTAAAATGAGGTACACAGTTCATTCTCTTCCTAAAGTAAGTATGTGGTACCTATTTAAATTTTTTCCTTCGTTTTGGGGTGCTCAGTGGCACCATCACAGGTGCCACTGAGCATTGATTGCCATCTAGCATTTATTGTAATATGCTAGAGCTATTTCAATCTCAGTCCTGTGCTGTCTGGAAACACAGTCTGCTTTTTAATAGTTTTTCCGTCTCTTCTGTGGGCCAGGTGGCCACTGACGGCATTTGCATGTCACAGGCATCTTTGCCTGTGGTTCATGATAACTCACCTCCACGTCGCATTGTTTTAGATTAGCTGCATCTAATTTATTATGCAACTAAACATATGATGTTATTAAAATGTTTAATAAATTAATAGAAAATATGATATAAAACTGGTCTCCAAGGCCTCTTCCTGCTTATTTCCATATTCTTACCTAAATTCCAGACACTCTGGGTTTCTGGACAAGTGTTCAGGTAATTTTGGTATTCTGGTAAGGAGCCCATACTTCTGGTTGAATGTACACTTTTTATTCCCCATGAAGAGACCATGTTTCCCTGGTCCTACCAGGTATGTGACCCCCCCATTCATTTGTATCTGACCTATTGGTTCTTGTTTTGCAGTCCCCAGTCTGTCCCAGATCGCCTGAGGATCCGGGTGAACAAAATCAGTTTACAAGACTATGAAGGATTCCACTATGACAAAGAGAAGCTCCGGGAGGCTTGTAAGTTGCAAGTGCCTGTCTGATTTCGTGTGATCAGCCTGTCTCCAGGCTGATCCTTGGTTTGATGCGTGAATTCATGACTCCTTGTGCCTGAATAGCACGGTTAGAGAAATGAAAAGGAGCCTGACTCTACCTAGGGAGCATTCAGTCCCTGAATGGTAATATGTGAGCTAAAGAAAATGGAACTGGGAAAGGAAAGCAGAGAATAGTGTAGTTCTTCTGGGGAATGCCAAGTCCCAATCTCTTATTCACTACCTTGCTGGTTTTAAGTGTCTGGTTTGCCTAAAATAAAAAAGCAAAAAGTTGGTCATAACCACATGGTATAGTAACATCCGGAAAACTCTCGAGGTAACACAGGTCTCTTCCTGGAGCCTGCATCATCAAATTATGTTCTCACCCCTCGTGTGGGTGTCTCTGAGTTATCCAGGAAGGCACATCCATCACTTGAAAATACTATTCCATTATATGATGTCAGAGAAAGGCCCACAGGACACAGAAAGTTGTGATGTTCAAATGACTCATTGATGTTGAGAAGTTATTAAAATCTGCAATTCCATCAGTGTATGGATTACTTCTCAATGTTGATATTTTCTCTATACTTCTTCAAATACATAGCTAAGTGTTAGTCATCTCATCAGTCAGTATTTTACTGGGCACTGTTGACATTCTGGTCATTATTTTAGATCACTGTCTCTATCATGACACATGAGGTAATCAGGTAAAAGAGGCCAGAAGAGGCTAACGCCGTTGAGTGAGTTAGGTATTCACATTCTGGGCTCCTTCATAATTGTGGGACCAACAGGAAAGTACAATAAAGTTGGAGAAGATGAGGAAGACCAGTGTCCAAGAGAACAGGCAAGGATGCTGATAGGAAAGCAAGAGTTTTGTATAGAGCCAAAGATGTATGAACCCAATCTGAAAATGGTCTCCGAGCGTGGACCTGCCTAGAGGGACAGAAGAGGCAACCATTAGAACTAGCAGGGTTGACGTAGGAAAGCACTCCTGGGGCCGTCACTGCTGAGCTCCGATTTCTGTGAGTGGGATCTGGTGTGGGCCGTAGTGGGGAGAAATCCTGAAATCCCAGCCCAGTCCTGGGGGAGAATGCTGGGCTTCTCGGGCCGTGGCTGGTGCTGAGAGAGGACCCGTTTCCCTGGTAGCCCAATCCCTGAGCCTCCTAGATGGCTCCACGCAGCTCCCTCCTTCTCAGTTCTCTGTGCTGCCGCAGCCTGCTCACCCCACTGCCCTGGTTCCTTAGCCACCAGTGCCTCTGAGTTTCTCCCGTCTATCCGGCACTCTCACTTTCTTTAAAAGGAAAGTATGAGCAGGAGGAGCAATTCCCCAAACCTCTACTTTTCTTCCTTCTATAAACAACACATTACATTTTCTAACATAAATCAGCCCATTAGTGGCAGACTAGCACAAATCTAATTTAACCCGTAAGTGATGGGCGTATATATTTCCAATGCAAGATGTATCTACTTTACAAACTAAATTGACTTCTAGAGGCTACTAATTATAAAGGGCAGTGTTTTATGTTTTTTCTTGTTTCAAACTTTCAAAGAAATAGCTTATAGTTCTTAATAGATAAAATAAAAAACATAATGGGTCTCAAGTAATATTTTTCAGCTTAGCATCAACTCAGAAGAAAGTAGGTTTGGAGTGGGGATGCATTTGAAATTCCTGACTGAGATGAGATTTGAGACTTATCTGTGGCTTTCAATTATCTGTTCTGCCTTTCCTGTGGCATTATCTACTCAGGTAATTGTGATTTGAGGTTTTACAGGAAAATGACGTTTTCTGGCAGGTGCTTTCCTTACCATATCTCATGCGATAAAACTTCTATGTGAAGAAACTTCTTAAATTAGGATAAGTAACTTGGCATAAGCGTAAGTCCAGTAAATTCAGAGGTGTCTTTGGGACCCAAAAGAAAAAAGAAAGTCTCAAAAGATACAGGAATTATTCGTTAGAATAACTTTAGAATCCCTTAGAATAGTCAATCTTGAAAATAAGTCCTCAAGACTTAAAGGCCCATTCCAAAGACCTGATTTGGAAGAAACAATATATTAGTTGGAAGTAAGGGTGACCCACCCGTCACTCTACTTTATGGGGCTCGTGCTTTTAACCTGTGGTTTTTCAGTGAAATTTGTCCTTTGAGGCTCTGATTTGCAATTCTTCACCTTCATTCTTGCCTGGCTACACCTTCTACAGAACCACGGGAAGGCTGACAGAGCTCAAATCAAATATAAAGGCAAAACGCGGTTCATGTCCATGTGTGATGCACGTGCCAAAACTCCTACGTTATTGCAGAAGCATTAATTAAATGAAATTCACAGAACATATCAAGAGAGAGGTAAAAGGGGCTCTAGGAATGTGCTCTGACCTGCGTCCCAGGAGAACCAAAGTAGTGAAGGCCTCACTAGGTCATTCATTTACTGTTAATGGTCAAAGTCCAGACTAGAGCAGTCGTGTGTTACTTGGGTTAAAAAGTAGTTTCCTTTCTTGATGTTACACAAACTGACTCATCCCGGCAGCCTGTGGCTGTTTGCTATCACTGTTTTGTAGAACATTGCTCGTGTGTCTGGATCACTGTTCACATTAGATTATGAGTTCAGATGCTTGTTGTCTAACCAAGCCCTGCTTCCCTCCCTAACGCAGGGCTCCCTGCTAGTACAGCACGGCAGCCCTTATAATGGCATATTTTGGTATAAAGAAAGATGACCTTACAATTTTCAGTTCTTCCCACCTCTCTTTCATTTAGCCCCACCTCTCTTGGGGGAAGTCCCCTAATATAATAGCATGGGAAGAGTTAGTCTTTGACATTCTCGCCCTCATTTCTTTCTGGCAAATTTTGGACTTTATTAAAGCACTTACAGAGTCTTCTTCACTGGACCTGATGTATCAACCCTGAAAATAATGGTTCCGATTTGGAAGAGATGATATTCAAATTCAGAGGGAGAATGTAAAGAGGAAGTGTCCATATTAAAATAAGAAAATCTTAAAGCAGATCTATAATAATGATGGGAGAAAATGACTCCCTTTACGCCCATAAATTGAATTAAATATACAAATGGGTCTTTAACAAAGCGTGTAATCATATGATCTAGGAAAGATTGATCAGTTATTGAAAATCTGGTCTATTTCTAACCCCGGGAAAGATTTATTGACAAAGATTTATTGACATAGGATGACATGTCTATATGCATATATTTGTCTAGAATAATTTGATATTGGCCTTAGCTCATGTCATTTAAACTGGTTAAACCTCAGTTTTGACACTAGAGTACTCTACCCTTTTGAATTGCCATGATAATTCATATGATTCTCAGGCCTAAAACACAGTTTGAAGCCAACTAAAAAGAGATGTATTCTGTAAAGACAGAAGGGGGCTTATATGTGGCATATCAAATACAGTGTTAATGCTTCCCCATACACGAGCTCAGTAGAGTGGATATGATCTGCCTATATCTAATATATAATGTGAAAGATCTCAATATAGTGGTTAAAACTAATGATACTAGGCTTGTATCCAAGTTAAGTATTTAGTTAAGTATTTGCCCTAATAAAATTTCCTTATTTAGTGATTTAGTAGAAAAGTCAGAAATGCTTGTATTTGAATCTCATTTGCAACCTTGGCAAGTAATTTCTCTGATGATCAAATTTTTCATCTTTAAAATGAGAAAATAATTGCAAGCTCATATAAGTGTTGAGGATGTAGTATAATCTTATATATAAATCCTCTGGTGCGAAATCTGGCACATTAGTTATTGTCTCTCCAAAAATAATAGCCATGATCACTGGGGTGGCCATTATTGGAGGAGCCCTCCCATCAACCTGCCCGCCAGTCTGCAAGACTCGATTAGGGGTTGGCTTAGAGCGGTGGTTCTCAACTGTCCTAATGCTGTGACCCTTTGCACGCAAAGCTCTTCCTGACTTGAGGCAGCTCATTTAAAACTGCTCATCCCACCATGTCCCAAGTCAATCCTTGCTTTCAAAAGTAGGATCAAAAATGCTAATAAATGTCATGGAAAGATTATGGGAAGAACATGTATAACAAATAATCATCGCATTTACTTTTATTGTGTCTGCTGTAATGACAAGATGCTTCAATCTATGAAGCACGTAAAAGCTGCTGCCCACATCTGATGATCTGGCCGGATACCTGCAGGTCTTCTTCCTTCCTCCTAACACTTTCTCTTAAGTGCACCATGTTATCTATCACTGATTTGTTTTTCCAATAAATTTTTATTTTGGAATGAGTTTAGATTTACAAAAAGTTACAATGATACTACAGGGAGTTCCCGTATACCCCTCCCTCAGTCCTCATTGTTAAACACCTTACATTTGTCAATTATCAACTGTATATTGTCAAAAAATCAACATTGCTGTTAGTACATTACTATTAACTAAACTCTCGGGGTTTCTGTTTCAGGATCCAATCCAGCACACCCCATTGCACTGAGTTGACATATCTCCCCAGTCTCTTGGCAGTTTCTCAGTCTTTCCTTTAAAAAAAAAAATGACTTTGGTGGTATAAGGGAATACTGAACAGGTGTTCTGTAGAATATCCTCCAATCTGGCTTTGACTAGAGCCATAGGTTCTTAGAATACCTGGAGTACCTTTAAAGTCCGAAGCTGTCAGGACTCAGTGAGCTCCACGTGACATCCCTGGTGATATTATCCTGATCACGTGGTTAAGGTAGACTTGCCAGTTTCCTCCACGAAAAAGTTGCTATTTTTTGCCTTATTTATTCTATTCTTTACGACTCAGTCACTAAGTCTAACCCATTCTCAAAAGGAGAAGCAGTGATCCCTGGAGCTGTCATCGTTTCTAGTTTGCAGACCTGACCTCAGTGAACCTCAACTAGATTTGATAAATACGCCCAAGTGGTAGATCCGTTCCACCACATATTAAATACGCCCAAGTGGTAGATCCGTTCCACCACATATTTTCAGTAACACATATTCGCATCAGTTCTATGCCAGCTACGGTGCTAAATGTTAGGCACTGAAGGATGAAACTGGAACATCCCGTATTACAATGTGATTTATTCAGTGTGTATTTACTGAGTGCTTACAGTGAGCAAACCGTGGGTGGAAAATATTATAATAGAATTAGGCCCCAATTTTCGGGAACTTTTTCCTCATGTGTAAAGGACTATAGGAAGGCTATAGAAAAACCATGTACCTATTTTCCCAGCGTCACTTAAATAATGAAAGGAAGAGATAAATACATATGCAAGAATGGGAGCAGGCAGCCTGACTCTAATTAGCTGTGTGACCTTGGGTAACGGATTTGTCTTCTCCAGGCTTCAGTTTCCTTATCTGCTAAATGCAGTGGTTAAACTAGGACAAACGTATTCTAGTATAATAAATGTTTAGTTTTATAGAAATTATATAGGTTTGAACATTTTCTTCTCTGACGCTGTTTCCTTAGCAAAGTTTCTAAAGCTCCAACATCACTCATAATCATTATGAGCATTAGAAAATGGTGGAAGTGCATTTTGCTTCACAAGCTTGCTAAAAACACTGATTTTTTTTTTCCCTATCGATTGCTCCATCTAAAATTGAATCTTTCCCCCTCATTTAACACGTTGACAACAGGGCTGTTCAGTAGCGATTAAGCCTGGTCTGGTGGAGGCAGGCCTTCCAATCTGCAAGCTGTCTGAGGAGTTAAATGACATCAGTTTGTCCTCTGAAGGACATCTTCAGCCTTCCTTTTGTGAGCGTGATTTTGTTTATTCTTATTTTCATGAACTGTCATTTACCCAGAGTTTCCTGCTTGGTTCCTTTTACTATTTTTCCTATCTTTTGTCTGTCTACTTATTTTATTAAAATAGAGTAATAATATTGGTTAACATATATTGTACTATTGCTATGATGTAGGAGAACCCTGCACTTTCCTACCCATGTGGTGTCATTCTCCCCACATCTCCAAGCGAGGGAGAGTATCCTCACATATAAAGTGAGTGATACACAGAAAACATAAGGGAACTGTCTAAGGGGCTGGCATTTTGAATGTTCATTGAGTCACTGTGCTTTCTGGTTCCTTCGAGTCTTACTTTGCATTTTCTCATGTGATATCTTTAACAGAATAAGTAAAAAGTTATATTTTGGTATTTCAGGATACCATTTCAAATGTCTTTTAAAACTGACTTGAGTTTGCCATAGTCTGCTTTGTTGGCAAGTGTCTTGGATCTCCCTCTAATCCCAAACAAACCATCTATTAGACTGCTGCGTTTCTAGTACTATTTCAAGTAATACAGGAAAGTGCCTGCCCTCATAGAGTTTCTGTTCCAGTGGGAGAGACAGACGCATGAAGAAAAAATATAACATGGCCTCGAGTGCCCTGAAGGAAGAGAGCAGGAGAGTGCACAGCAACCTGTCTGCGAGAAAGGGAGAGACTTTCTGAAGAGGTGACCTGTAAGCAGGGACCTGAAAGCAAAGAGCATATGGATTTCTGGGGGAAGAGTGTCTCCAAGTGCTAAGGCCAAGCTTCCTTGGTGTTTTTAATGCACAGCAAGGAAGTCCACATGGCTGGAACCTGGGCAGGTGGGTGGAAAGGGTTAGGAAGTAATTTTGAAGTGGTGGCAAACAGTCTCCGAGTGAAAGGGGCTTGTTAGGCCATGGAGAGGGCTTTGGGCTTTATTCAGAGTGTGATGAGGTATTGAGACTATTTGAGAAGGAGCATAACATGCCTGGATTTATTTTTAATAAATTGGGCTGCTGAGCAGAGAATTGACTGTTGGGTTGTAAGAGTGGAAAGAGGGAAACATGCAAGGCTAATACTGTATCCCACGTGACTGGTGACAGAGGTGAGGGGTTAAAGTAGCAGAGTTGGAGAGAACCAGTTGGATTCTGAATGCATCTTAAAGGTAATGAAGGATGAGATAGTGGATTAGCTGTACTACTCACGAGCACAGAATGATTCAAGATGATTGCCTCTGAGGTTTTAACCTCAGTGCCTTGGAAAACAGAGGTAGGGAAGATGAGGATTCATCAAAGGAGACCAAGAAAAGGCCTATAGTGAGCTGGGAAAAAGCAGGAGAGCTTGTTCTATGGAAAGTAAGAGAGAAAAAAAAAGTTCTCATAAAAGAAGGAGCATAACTGTCAATGTTCCAGAGGGGCAGAAGGGATGCACAGGTGCATGCTAGGAGCCGGTGGTTGGATGCGAGTGGAGGGGCCACGCAGAGGTTGTGGAAAACAGTAAAGGTGAATAGAGTGGGCTCATGTCCAAATGGGAGCAGAGGAGGTACCTCAGCACAGATTGCTGCTCTTAGAGGCATTTATTAAAGGGAGGCGAGAGGGATAGTTGTTGGAAAAGGATGTAGAGTCAAAGGAAGATTTTTTTTCTAGTTTGTAAAATGCTATGGCTGGTGTGTATGCTGATAAGGCCAGTCCCCTGGAGTGGAGTAACACGATGCAGGGGGAAGAAGCCCAACTGTAAAAGCACTGCTTCTTGAGCAGATGGTGAGGCCAGGTCTGGTGCACAGTGGTGTGGAGGGGTGTGGGCAGCGGTGGGGCAGGGCCTCCTGAGAATGGATAGGAGTGGCTGAGGAGCAGGTGCACATTTAGTAGATTGTGGATTTGGAACACAGTGGTGTGAAGGGATGTGGGCAGTGGTGGAGCAGGGTCTCCTGAGTATGGACAGGGGCAGCTGAGGGGCTCATACACAGTGGATCCGTGGATTGGTGCTGGGGGGAGGCAGGAGTTCTATTCCGATTACCTTTATTTTCTCAGTGACACTAGAAGCAAGCCTGCTAACTCAAGGTAGGGTGAGGAGGGTATTGATGTTCTGGAAACGAGGAGAAAGTTTGACACGGTCAATTTGTAGAATGAGACAGTGAAGGGCCTGGGCAGAATTGCTGAGCAGCACTTTAGAAATGGATTGTTGAATTCATTGGCTTTTCATAAGGACATAGACTCTCTCTGCCCGTTTCTGGGAGTCTTGGTTAACAGACAAGTATTCTGTCTTTCCAGTTTCAAAGGACTCTGATGCCAGGGGAATATTGAGCTGGAAGATGATGTTATTGTTAATATAAATTTGTTTTTTATCTAATTCTGTTTACAACCCAAAGCTTTGCTTTGTTTATAAAAAAATAAGATGTGTTCCAGAGCTGTGCTTTGTTAGAAATTAATAATGTAGGTCTGAGACAAAGAAATGGGCCTAAAGTATTGATGATGATATTTGATCCTTCCTTCCTTGCTAGAAACTTTACCTGCACTGTTAAGCTTTTGGTAATAAAAGCAATCAATTGCAGGTACATCCTTAAGTCTCTGCCCAAAGGAATATTTTTCCTTTTCACTGGTTTATCTTATGTAATACGTATTTTCTTTCTCTTTTTGTCTCTAAATTTCTTTTTCAAAATAGTGGCTAATTTTTACTGCTTGTAAACCAGCCTAGTCCTAGGATGACAACCCTGGGATATATGTTTTGATGGTAATGAGTTTTTCTTTTGAAGATATTCTTCTAAGATCCTTGTATAAAATTAATACTTTTTATTTACCTTGTTAATGAGTGAGAGGTACATAGTCAGTCACTGAAGTTGTGACCATTATATTTAATGATGAATACTCACACCCAATATTGACATAGTCACAGAAGGCTATTGTACATACCCCGACCATGTGCATTATCCCAGGACACTTAGATTCTGATTGTCTCATACAGGGTTACTTTGGTGCAGTAGGATTTTAATAAGAAATTATATATTTTAATATAATACAGTTTCTAGTACACAACCTACTTTACTTTTATAAAGACACAGCTATGTACTTATAGAAATGTGTGATTTGAAAGAATTGGGGGTCATCGTTCTTGTCATTGGCTGAGTTTCCTGGGAAACAGACTGAGGTTGAGTTTATGACCCAGAGTTTCACTGAGGATTTCTTAAGAGGCAGCCACAGCCACGCAGGACAAAGAGAGTAGGAATGGGCAGAGAGGGAAGCCAGGGTTAGATGCAGTCTCAACAGAGGACTCCTGCAGGAACCTTTGAGTCTGGCATAGCCATTACAGTTGCCCCAACTGACATAAGGGCTATTGGATATGGGTCAGGCTGCCCCTGGGAAGAGATATATCTTGAGTATAGTAGCTGCTTTCCCAGAAAGGGACTCGACTATGAGTGATCAGGAGACTTCCAGCAGCTGGGGGATGAGGGCCTCAGTCCCAGCATAGATCTGGGCAGGGCACATCAGTTCTGAAAGCACAGTCTCAACTATGTAACTGAGCACCTGATTTTTGAACTAAGGCCAGGAGGGAGCGACCCACATATCAAAAATCCTGGAGTCCACTCAGTCATCTCTTCATTTACCAATCATCTGTTGAATACCTCCTGTGTATCAAGCACAGTTCCAGGTACTAAGGATTCCACTTCAAGTAATGCGAGACCCAAGTTCTCCTCATATCTTTTGACCTGACCTTCCTGCTATTCCGAACTCATGAAAATGGAATGTTCAGAAGTGTCCTAATTAGTAAAGTAAAACGAAAACCTAAAATGTGAATTCTTTGTTTTTAATGTGATGTCTTTAAAAAGTTCAGAATATTACAGGGGTACACATGTTTTGGTTACATAATTCTCTTTTGTACCTTTCAAGTCAAAAATGTAAGTGTGCCCTTCCCCTGGCGAGTGTGCATTGTACCAGGCAGTTTGCCCCACTTCCTCCCCGCTCTCATCTACTTTATTTCCATACATAAATTTTGATTAATCAGTTCCAATTTAGTATTCAGTATATTTGGTGTTGTTTTTCTATTCTTGTGATATTTCACTTAGAAGAATGGTCTTCAGTTCCATCTAGGTTGTTAAAACAATACTAGATCTCCACTTTTTTAGAGCTAAGTAATAGTCCATAGTGTACATAAAACATATTTTATCAGTCTACTCATATATTGGTAGGAACTTGAATTATTTCCACATCTTTGTGACTGTGGATTATGCTGCTATAAATATTCAAGTGCAGTGTCTTTTTTTATAAAATGTCTTTTTCCCCTTTTCTCCCATACCTAGTAGTGGGATTGTAAAATGGAATTCTGACCTTCTCTTACAAGTTCTCTTTGGCATGAATTATTGCCAAGCCAAATATTCTCCATTTGGAATTTGAGTAAATTGGAAATAGAAATCTAAATGCGAGGCAATCTAAATTTCAGGCTGTTATTTACAGCTGACACTATATACTTAGTGAAGAAAACTTCAGAGTTTGATTCTCAACAGGATAAATATTTCTTGTATCTTCATCCAACTTATCGGTAATGATATTGAACTAAACAGAGCTAAGAACAGACATGCGAGCTATTCTGAAAATAACCTCTGCAGGCTGACTCAGAACCGCAGTTGTATGCAATTTTAGTTACATGGGTAAGATCTGCAGGCCGTTCCTAGTTCTCACTGGTGGAAACCACGCGTCCTTAATATCTCTAGAGTTTTCTGAATCACTGGTCCCCTGCTGCTTTCCTGGAATCACCCATAAGCAGAATTAGAGACGTCCCTATGATGTTGGGTGCTAGGGATGTGTTTGTTTGTGACTGTCCTTTTTCAGATCTCTAGGTGGCAGCTGTCTGTGTGTATCTTGTGTACTCATTTTGCTTCCAAAAGAGACTTGGGGCCCCTTCCACCGGTTTTAGGACATCTTTCCGTCATTAATTCTCCACATGTGTCCAATCAACTCAGGGCTGTGTGAATGAATGTGTCCCAGGATCTATTTGTTGGGGACCTTGCCAGTGACCATATAGTATGATACACAGTATCATGTCTAAATTCTGAAAGAGATTTGGACCAGGGTCTCTAATCATCATTTTAAGTGTTTTTGTTTTGAGTATGATTGTGAAGGTTTGCTTTTGGACATTTAATATTTCATCTTGATTTTCACATATGTAAGGCTGGCCTGGCTGTGTGGCTCAGATTCCAATGTCATAGTCGAATATTTGTTATCTCTCTCCCAAATACCCAAGCATTGGCGGTAAGTTATTCATAGGGGTTCTCCTCTGTGTCCAAGAATTTTACAAATATATATTTCCTGATGGTGTACTTGGAAAAAAAAAAAAAGGTTGCATTGTTTCTTAAGGGCTATTGTGAAGTGCATGCTAGGACCTCACGTGAGAAGCTTCTATCATGTTTAACACAGGAAATAAGTTCCAAGAAATTATATGAATCATTTCATTGTATTATAAGTACAATGATATAATTCCACTGCATGTGACATGAGGGATCTTTGAAATGCAATTTCCTCTGTCAAAAATAGGCTTTTACATCATTGTTGGTAAATGTCCATGTTAAGTTGGAGGCGATAACATCTCATAGCACTGTTTGGTCTGGGCGCAGACCTTCGGGCCCTCTGCCTGTGTTTTCTCCTGGATTGCCACTGGTAATATGTGAACCACAGACATCAGTCGGAAAAACTGGAGCAACTGCAGCAGCATCCACGACCGGGTCGCATTCTCCAGCTTACTCCTTTCTTCTGTGTTCAGACAACTAGGATTCCCCATCTCCTTTCCCATAGGGTTTTCTTTCTCAGTTCTGCTTTTCCATCCATCATGTTGCGTATGCTGATAACTTGGAAAGAGAAGCAGGAGAGGATCTCTTACCCACTGATTCCTGGGGGGTTGTGGTCTGAACTCTGGATTTCTCAGGAGCCTTGGTGCTCCCTGTCCCTTCTTTCTCTGTGTTTTGTTCTCCAGCATTCAGAATATTCTTCCTCCAGTGCTGTAGGTAACACGTCCTAACTCAGAAACCCTTCGTCCACTGAACTGCATGTTACAGCCTCTGCTGCCTCTTTGCTCTCTTGCTGTCTCTCCAGACTTACAAGCCATATGTCCCCCATGGCGTTAGGCACGCGAGTTGCGGGTTGTAACTCCGATGACCATGCAAAGCAGCTCAGAGTCACTCGCAGCCCCCCAGCAGTTAGTCTACCAGATTGCTCAGTGATTTTTCTAAAATGTTGTCTGAGAAAAACTGATTTTTTCTGAGATTTTTCAGTACTAGGACCAGCTAGTAGACAAGGACTGGAGGATATTGAAAGGAGGCTGGTTAATTTATCAGGCCATCTTTGTTTGCTAACTGTCTCTTATTGCCACTAACTAGTTAAGCCCTTACCACCCACAGAGCTGAGGACATAGAGCTATCTATTCAAAATGATGACTCCCAGCTCTTTGAGAAGGACATTTCTGAGTTGTAAAACTGATAAGAAGCTGGGAGAAGATTTATATCTCCAAGGGACAGAGTAAGAATTTACAATTGAAAGTTTGCTAAGGTAAAAAAGCTCTCACAAACAAGAAATCAGAGGCCTATGGCCAGGAAGAAACCAGTCTAAAGATCATTCAAGATGAGGGGAACATGAAGGTGTCTTGGTCAATGTAAATCAGAAACCTTTACCATCCATTGGGAACCCTTTAGTATCTACTCATCCTTTTGAGAAGAAAGTCTCAACTTCTTACTATACACAAATCAAGATTCTGGCCTCAGCCTTATCCCTTTTTACTCTGTCCTTACCCACCTTTCTAATTCCTAAGCTTTTTCTTCTTTTTACGCCTTGGTTTGTTCGAGGATGTGGATGAGGTAAGGTGTATTTAGACGATTTCCGTTGTCTCAACTACCTTATGTTCTTCACTTGAGAGACAGCTCCCGTTGGAAATATGTCTGGGCCTGGGGGACATGTCGTGCTTCTAGATCACAAACACACTATTTGTCTGTGAAGAATACTATTTCAAAGGTATCAATAGGATGTTTTAATGTACTTCTTTTACTCCATGTCTGTGAACTCCGTAAGGGCAGGTACCATGTCTTAGTGTACTATATGCCCAACTCTCAGCAGTAGAGTTGTCCTGGGCAACAGAAAGTCCTTAAACCCTGTTTGCTGAAATGATTATGTGAATGACTTACAAACCCAAAAGATATTTTGGCACAGTTTGTTGTATGTACAATACACATTTTCCAAATTAAGTGAAAATGCAATCTTGGATTGCTATTCAAGATTATAAATGCCATAAACATTCAAGGGAATTTTTTAAAATGTTTACTGCATGTTCCTTGGGCTGCCTTCACATGTATACTATCGTTAAGGTGACCAGATGTCCTGCTTTTTAACAATTTGTCCTGCAGGAGTCCCAATTTTTGGAAATAATGTATGACAAGCTAGGGAATAGAGGGACAATGGGAAGGGAATATACAGTTTTTGGCTCCTGAAAAGGTTAATGCAACTCCATTTGGGAATGAAAAGGCTAATGTAAACTCCCTACTCCTCTTCTGGGCAAGGTTGCCCAGGTGGACTGGCGCCCTACTCCTTTGAGTCACAGGCACTGCCCTATACATAATTTTTTAATGTATTATATTTGTAAATTGTACTTATGTTGAAATTAAAAAATATATATATTACAACACTATTTTTGCATTCTATGAAAATTTTTGTTCCTCCATATCGATCAGATTTTTAGTTAAGAGCCCCACCACCCCACCACCCTATCCCCTCACCCCCGTCAATGTCGTCCCGCTTTACCAGTATTAAAATCTGGTCACTTTAACTATTGTGATAAACACCAGAATTTGATTTGTCATTCAAAACCCTCATTTGTAGAGAAACTGCTAGTTTCTAGAAAGCATTCCTCAGAAACCCTATTTTTAAATGGAAGACAATGGAAACTACATAGTTTACTTTTAGCTTGTGGGTGACATTTTCAATAAAGTATGGACAGGACCCAGGTGAGCTCAAGCTAGGGAATCCAAACGCTAGGATGGATTACTTTTAATCACAAGAACCAGGGGTTGTGAATCCTTTGATAAACCCTGGGCATGGCATGGCAGAGTTCTTAGGATGTTATGTTTCCTTTTGAATGCTAATATGCCCACTAGTCACCCCTTGTGGTTTTAGGTGAGCAGTGGGCAGTTAATAATGACAGGCTGTTGTAAAAATGGATGTATGGCCCACTGTGGGTAAAAATTGGATTGAAATACTGTATGGTCAACTCATTCTGTCTAATCGTTATCAGCCATCAAGTAAGAATTTTAGTTTCCTGATTACCTTGGTGCATTTGGAACTAATGAGATAAAATGGAAAGATTCCACTTGTCCTTAGCATCCTCCCTTAAGGCTCTCTTCCTTTATTCCAGTTTCCTGCCTCCTCTCCTTGATTTTTACTTTTAATCTCTTATTCCCAATGACCCTTTGACTTCCTGAACAGTGTTAATGCTAAGGCGAAGGAAGTAGGTACTGTTTATTTTTCTGTCAGTATTATCTGATATCCAGCAAAGTGTCTGTAAGAAACCCAGAAGAGTTCCTCTCTCCTTTTATCTTGATTTTTTTTTTAATTAGTAGACTTTATTTTTAGAGGAATTTTAAAGTGGAAATGAAGTGGAAAGTACGCAGAGTTCCATATACCAACCCAGTTTCCTCTGTTATGGTTTTGTATTAGTGTAGTACATTTGTTACTATTTGTATATGTGTGTGTGTGTGTGGGGGGGTATCCTTCCAGATAGGTTTTTTAGGGGTGCATGACAGTTGTGTTATATCTTTATAGGGTGCATGTGATGTTATCATTGATGATACAATACCTTATTGTAATGGAAATCCACAGTTTACATTAGGATTTACACTTGTGTTGTATAGTTCAAGTTTTTTCACCCATATGTAATGATGCGAATCCACTAATACAGTATAATACAGAATAGCTTCACTGCCCTAAACACACCCTGTGCTAGGCCTTTTCATCTTACCCTCCTTCTTCTCAAACTCTGCTCACTGTTGACCTTTTCTTTAGTGTCTCCACCCTTCTGCCTCTTCCAGCAGGGCCTATAATTGGAGCCACACAGCATGTAGCCTTTTCAGATTGGTGTCTTTCACTTAGCAGTATATATTTACAATTCCTCTGCAGCTTTTCATTGTACAATAGCTCATTTCTTTTCATTGCTGAATAATATTTTGTTCTACGGACATACCACACTTTATCCACTTGTCTGCTGCAGGATGCTGTGGTTGATTCCAAGTTCTAGTAATTATGACTAACGATACTATCTATAAACATTTGCATGCAGATTTTTATGTGGACATAATTTTCAACTCTGTTGAATACATACCAAGAAGCTTGATGCTGGACTGTATGGTAAGAGTAGAGAAGCTCAGTAAGTTGACCATCCAAACAGGGCAACATAAGGAACTAGGCCTACTGTACTGACATGTACAAGTGGTGTGTGCCCAGCCTATGAAATGTAGGTCAACTTAAGGAGATGGTCAGTGTAGGGAGGTGATCAACTATGGAGGTCCTACTGTTTTTAGCTTTGTAAGAAACCGCCAAGCTATCTTCCAAAGTTGCTGTTTTGTATTTCCACTGGTCATGAATGAGAGTTCTGATTGCTCAACATTCTCCCCAGCATTTGGTGGTGTCTTTTTTTTTCTTATGTTAGCTGTTCTAATAGGAGTGCAGTGGTATCTCAGCATTGTTTTTATTTGCAATTCTGTAATGACAGATGCTGAGTACCATTTGATATGCTCATTTGCTGTCTCTACCTTTTCTTAGTAAGATGTTGTTGAACTCCTTCTCTTATTATTGAATTTTAAGGGTATATTTTAGATATGAGTCCTTTATCAGATATATATTTTGCAACAACTTTTTCTCTACTTATGGCCTATCTTTTCACTTTCTTAACAGTATTTTTCACGGAACAGAAGTTTTAATTTTTATTAAGTCTGGCTTACCATTTTTTTCATGGTTTGTGTTTTTGTTGTTCTATCTAAAATGTTATTGCTAAACCTAAGCTTACCTAGCTTTTCTCCTATCTTATTTTCTAAAGAATAGTTATGTTTTCAGGCTGTTGGCATCTAAATACTATATATAGTTGATAAAAAGACAGGAAATACTTGACATAAACTCAACTAGTCAGATCAAGAAACCTAAAATTGATACTCAAGGAAATGTCAGATTTTTAAAAATGTCTACCTGAATATTATTAACACAAAATACATTGATTCTAAGATTATTATCTATATTTTGATGGTTTATGAAAATGTTCAGTGCTCTTTATTATTTTATGACTTTTTAACCCTGTAATTATGTTTATTGTTCTCTTCAGAAAGTGATAACTTTTTTTAGCCTTAACAGAGCCTCTGTATTTCTGATATTTTAATGCACATATTTAGAATTTAAAACCCAATCTTTGCAAACTTCTGTGATTTCTGAGAAGGTCATCTCTAAGATATCACACCTTCTTTTAATGATCCCATTCCAGGTGCTTTTGCTATGTTTTGACTAGGTAAATGGCCTCTTTTAGCTGCAGTTTTATTTTAACAGAAATTATACTATCACAACAAAAATGTCAGATAATTAAATCCTTTTTTTTAATTGTTAAGCTCTCAGCTCTTTATTTCCACAGTGATACATTGTTGAACACATCATAGTACCTTGCAGAAAATTGACTGCTGTGAGTGTTCTCCTTTTTTATAAATTCCATTATAAGTTTCACATGGACTTAGTGTGGAAGTTGGGGCTTTCTTGCCATGGCTCCAAGGGCCTTTGCTATGTCATAAAGCAGCCAGCTGCAGTTCCCCTCATCTCCTCCCTGGTTTGGATGGTTCTTTTATGTACATGCCTTAGTGTAGGCTCTCGCCCAGAGGCTTTGGTACCATACACTGTCTGCCATAAAAGCACTCACATATGGTCTACTGAAATTGGTTTGAAGATTTATGAATGGTCAGAACATGTTGATAATACAATTTGGAACAAAAAGGTGATTCAATCCAACAGGGCTCAGAAAGGTAACTATAGGATAGATTTGCTGTTCGTATGTGCTTTCTAGGCATGGAGCTAATCTTCACAGTAACCCGGAGGGTAGGTACTGTGATTTCTCTCAGTATTTACGGCCTTCACATACTATATTGCAAAAGAATCAAGGGCAAGCTAAGCTCACTGAGCAATCAAAATGATCAAAAATGTCTATAATTATCAGTTTTCTCAGTATACTTACTTATCAGGGATAATTAGACATTAAAATGAATGGTATAAGAATGCTTACATATATCATAACAACACTATCATGTTTATAATGCCAAATGCCAGCCAGACTGGAAACTAATGTTTAGTGAATGCTATATGAAAACTCCCTGGGAAGCATCTTTGGATATCTTATGCATCTGATGCGATGAACTTTTCACACCTCAAGTGAGAACATGGGTTTTGTTGTTTATTTAATTTAACTGTCAATCAATTCTTCAGTAAATTCTAATGTAAGGATTTTAATAGTAAAGCACGTCATGGTTTTCTGTAACATTTCTGATTAACATCTGAGCTACTCTTGCCATCTCTGTTGTCCCAATAACAATTCGCATCTGCTCACAACTTCACAGTTACATTTCTTTGTAAAGTAAGCTACACTCACTTTAATTCTGTGAGTCCAAATTCTTACAGACACGGTTATAAGCAACACTGCATACAGACTGAATAAACTCCACTAGTGATCTGTCAGTTCTTCAGAAGATGGCCTGTTGGAAAAGTCGGGGAGTGAGGAGCCTTTACAAGTGATGCTACTGCTGCCACGTGAAACCTGAAAGTATGTCTGGCTTTGCTCATACTTTCTGCCTCCGTAGAGAGAGGGTTCTGCTCCTTTGACCCTGCCTGGAGTTGTTGACCTTGCCTCTGCTATGTTTTGCAGCCTTTCTCTAACTTTAAGAATTTCTGATTGATAAAAGAGCACATGCTGGTGGAGCTCCACCTGTGGGACTGTGGTTCCGTCCTCACCCTCTGGTCAGCCTGTTGCTGGTTGCTGCCTTCACTTCTCCGATCTCTGTGTTGAAAGCTGGTAGAGACTCCATCCATCCGTGTGCTCTGGGTTTGATGAGAAGTAGGAATGGCTCAGAGCAGGGTCTTTGGAGGAACAGAAGCCTAGAGTAGAAACTGAGCAGTTCTATTTTGGAGTTGTTACATTTAGGTTATGTTACCTAATCTTTCTGAGACTTGGTTTCCTCATTGGAGAAATGGGAATAATGATACGCACCTTTCATGATGGTGGCAAAGATTAAATAATGTGCTAAAACCGATAACACTATGACATGAGTGTGAGTTAGTTTCTTCTCCCCTTCTCCTTCCTCCTGGGCCTCTGCCTCTCCTCTCCATCCGTGTTCTTTCTCCTCTTCTCGCCTCTTCCACCTCTTCCTCCTCCTCCCCTCCCTTCTCTCCTTCTTCTGCTATCTAATCAGTATTATATTTTCCTGTTCATCCAGATTTATCCTGTCTCTCTCAAATGTATCATATTACATCATGTTATGCAATATGACTTGGGATTACGTGTCATTAGACACAAGGTTAAATCATGCCCCCAGAAGGCAGAAAAAGTCTAGTCTGACTTGGCTTGCTTTTCCTACATTATTTATTCATGCAGGAAAATAAAGGACTCTAGCCACTCTGCTCCTTCTCTCAGTGCTACTGCTCTGCACCCCCCAGGCCTAGGCTTTGAGCCACTGTACCCTGGACAAGCTCCCAGCTCAGTCCAGCCTCTGGGTACTCAAAAAATTTGCATTTGCATTAACCTGGGATTTCCTATCCACTGTGAACTGAACTTTTATTGGCTTCTGCACGATGCAGCACACCTCTTTGGTTGAACCAGCATAAAATTGGCTTCAGACATCCCTGGATGGATGGAGGGGGAGACAGTTTAACCTCAGAGTTACTCTACAAGGGTCTTTTGTCTTTCTTCAATCAAATAATTCCCTGAAGGAAATCATTTGACTGTTTTTTGTATCAAACCTCCTGATCATTAGAAAATTTTTTTTTAAGTTTTCTTTAAACTCCAAGAAACTTCCATTATAGCCCATAACAACTTTGGTTTTTAAAGTTCTGGGCAATTCAGCCCCATATATGGGGTAGCTAAGCTTAGTCTAGTCCTTGATCCTGCTTAGCATTTTTAGTAAAATATATGTTTCAGGAATTATATTTTGATATGTTTTCTTTTACTGCATGTAGACTTTAAAAGTTGCTTATAGATACAAGAGTATACTTGTGGATTGGTTGCTAGAAAATTTTGAATTTGCCAAAGATGAATAGCATTAATTTATGTACTGTTTGGCATACATTTGCATAATAAGTTCAAATGGTCCTAACTTCAAGTATAGAAGACAAAATTAATTAGTACGACCTAGAGGCATTTTATTTCAAACATAAAATCCAGAGCATGCACATGTGAAATATATAATGGATTGCTCAACCAATTAATTTAATTACTTTCTGGATTATGAGATATTTAAACAAACAGAAATAGGAGAAGGGGGTTAATAGAGGTCAGAGTAAAGCCTTAGAGGGGTACCAGGGCAGGACTCATGTTTTGGCTGGAGAGAAATAATTGGTAGTATAATTTTCTAGGGGCTGAGGATCACCAGTTAATCCTACAATATCTCTCCTGTTTCTGTACCAGCATTTGTTTATCAAAATTTCATCTTTGTCTTTGTCTTCTTGGGCGGCCATAATGGAACACTGTAGACTGGGTGGCTTAAATAACATGTGCTTATTTCTCACAGTGTTTTAGGAGGGGGTCTGAGATTGGGGGCCAGCATGGTCAGGTTCGGGTCTGGCTGTCTTTCTGGCTTGCAGATGGCTGCCTTCTCACTGCGCCCTCAGTTGTGTGCACAGGATTCGCTAGAGAAGTAAGACCAATTAGATATACAATGAGAACTGGCTCATGTAATATGAAGGCCAAGAAGGCCCCACAATATGCCATCTGCAAGCTGGAGAATGAAAAAAATCCAGTGGTGTAAATTAAGTTGAAAGACCGGAGAACCAGGGAGCTGATGGTGTATCTTTCAGTCTGAGGACTTGAGAACTGGGGTGGGGATGGGGGTGTCATTGGTGTAAATACCAGAGTCCGAAGGCCAAAGAACCAGGGGCTGTGACGTCTGAGGGAAGGAAAAGATGGATTTACAAACTCAAGAAAAAGAGATCATTTGCCTTTCCTCTCCTTTTTTGTTTGATCTAGATCCCACACAAATTGAATGATATCTGCCCATATTGGTAAGGGTGATCTCTACTCTACTGACTGGAAATACCCTCTTAGACATAGCCAGAAATGGTGTTTTACCAGTTATCTGAGCACCTTTCACCAAATTGAAATATATAATTAATTACCACAATGTGTGTATAAAATATGCAAGTTTAAAAATTAGCAATATAGGCATCTATGTTCCTGTCACATAGATAAGAAGCAAAAGGACCTCCCCTTACCATTTTCCTGCTGAAATAACCACTGTATGAATTTTTGTATTTGCAATTTTCTCATTTTTTTGTTTCTTTGTTGAGATAGAGTCTCCATCTGTCATCCAGGCTAGAGTACAGTGGCATGATCATAGCAACCTCAAATTCCTGGCTCAAGTGATCCTCCTGTCTTAGCCTCCCTCCTAAAAGAAGTTGAGTTTGCAACAAGAAAATGGAATAAATGCATGGGATATAAGAAATAGGAAATCCACTCCTCCCTCCCTAAGCCTCCCTTAGTCACGTAGCTAGGACTATAGGCGTCTACCACCACTTCTACTTTCTTTTTGTATTTTTTGTGGAGATGGGGTCTTGCTCCTTCTCAGGCTGATCTTGAACTCCTGAGTTAAAGCAATCTTGCCACCTCAGCCTCCCGGAGTGCTAGGATTACGGGCATGAGCCACTGACCCAGCTGCCATTCTTTTGTTGGGTATATATTCACCACCAGATGGTTTTGTGAAACTGAATAGCAAACCTAAACCTCCCTGTCTGAAGAAAAGATGATGTTCTCAGTTTTAGATGAATAGTCTCTAGGTCATCTTCTGGTTTTAACTTTCCTGAGTACATGAGGCCATTCTGAGAGGATTCAATTCCAAGGTCATCACTGAGTCCTGGGAAGCCCTTAGCAGGTGGATTTTAGCTCTAAAGAAAAATAGTTACCGGGCTTCCTTGGAATTTTCTGCTTTACTATTATTAACTCTTTCTTTTATGAATAAGTTAAGATAAAGCACATCTGGGGATGATATTATTACATAGATATGTATATACAGGTGTATATATAACTTGTCCAAGTTTGGGAGACATTTTTCCTTGGGTTAATGGGAAAAATAAGGGTTATGAGAATTTACGAGATGACAGCTTTCTATGTATCTCTTTTAAGTCTCAGTGTTCCAGCTGTTTGATAGCCCAATATATTTGTCACCCTAACATCTTCTAGCCTCATTGCCTTGGAGATTTCTTTTACTTTTCTCCCTGTTGGATTTCCTATTTCTTATATCCCATGCATTTATTCCATTTTCTTGTTGCAAACTCAACTTCTTTTGCAACAAATAATTCAGTAGCTTCTTCTAATATGTAGCCAGATGCATCATCCATTGCGCCACTGGCCCCAGGCTCCAGTGGGTTTTTGGTAGAAGACATGTCCTGTATTCAACCCTCGGACTTGTTCGATGGTTTGGGTTATGTGACAATCTTAGAATTTTGTGGGCATTGTTCTGTTGTCCCTCTTCCTGTGTGGTTGCCTTTGAGAAGTTCAAGATCACTCTAATTCCTGTCCCTTTAGATATGATCTGGCCTTTCCTCTCTGGAAGCTTCTATATCCCTTCCTTTGACCCCAGTATTCTTTTGCTTCTTCCTTTTTTTTTTTTTAACAATTAAAACATAGCTGTGTACATTAATGCAATCTGTCCCCAGTATTCTGAATTTCAAAGTAAAATGTCTTCCTATTTCCCTGTAGTTATTGTTCTGAGTTCTTGCTGGATCATTTGAGTTTGCAAACTAATTTTTGTCAGTTCTAGGAAATATTCTTGATGTCCTTTTTCTTTCCTGATAATTGCCGCTATTTTCTCTTGTGTTTGGAATTCCTATTATTTGGATGCCCTCCTGGACTAGTCGTCTACCTTCCTGAGCTTTTTCTCTCATATTTTTCACCTGTTGTCTTTGCTCTACTTTTGTGGAAATTTTTCCATTTTATTATCTTCAAAAATTTCTGTTGAGCTCTATATTCTATCCAGTTTTTATTTTTAAAGGATTTTGTACTTTTTTCTATTCTCTAATAATATTAATATTCCTTTCAATTCTTTCTCTCTTTTATTATTTATTTATTTATTTATTTATTTTTGCAGATTTTGGCAAGGGCTGGGTTTGAACCCGCCACCTCCGGCATATGGGGCTGGCGCCCTACTCTTTTGAGCCACAGGCACCACCCTCTTTCTGTCTTTTAATATTATCATCCTTTCTTTTCATGGATGGACTGTTTTCTCTTAATTCTCTGAGTATATTAAAAAT
The DNA here is from genome assembly GCA_963574575.1 of Galagoides demidoff. NCBI lineage: Eukaryota > Metazoa > Chordata > Mammalia > Primates > Galagidae > Galagoides > Galagoides demidoff. Next base: position 33,396 of record CAUYQV010095663.1, read on the forward strand.
ATTGTTGAAAGCCTTTTCCTACTTGCAAGTTACATTTTACTCTATTTTTCTTTTTGTCCCTAGCTTCTATATTAGAGGATTTCTCAATTTTTCCGATCGTTCTTGCTTTTCTGCTCATTATTGAAAGTAAAGATATTGTTGAAAGCCTTTTCCTACTTGCAAGTTAAATTTTACTCTATTTTTCTTTTTGTCCCTAGCTTCTATATTAGAGGATTTCTCAATTTTTCTGATCGTTCTTGCTTTTCTGCTCATAAGAAAGAAATGTAGAAGCTGACTAGACATTCTGAGCTCATAGGTGAAGCTTATTAACTTCACGTTTTTGTGTAGGGGAAATAGGGAAAACCTTTGGGGGAACGACTGTCACTGTTTCCCTTAGACCTGCATGAGAGGTGCCTCAGATGTGGGTGGCCCACTATGGCTGTCTTCTGGCTTTGCCCTGCTTTGGGGGATATTGTGTCTAGACTGTGAAGGACAAGAGCTCATCCAGGGCTCTGTCCCCTTTTAGACAATGCTGTGGGTTCTTAGAATTCCTGACACAATAGTCCAAGTCCACTTCCAGGGTCTGCAGAGGCCTCTTCTTCTGACCTGGTCTCCTAGAATGCAAATATAATGGGCATAGGACTAAGGCCCCTTGGGGCAGTTGTTTGCATGGGCTTGGAGGTCAGGGCTGGAATATTTGTATACATATGCACAAAGCCTCAGTGCTTTGGATGGAGCCAGGAAATGGAAAGAGAAAGGGGTCTGACTACAAACATTGCAGTTTTGTCTTCCAACTCCATGGAGTATAAGAATTTTATGTTTCAACACCTCATTCAAGTTATTACAAGGAATGCTATGTATTTGTCAAAGTAGGAAAACTGGGCATATTTAATAGTTTAGGAACATCACATTAAAATGATAAATACATAGATACTGTGTTTCCCTAAAAATAAGATCTACCCCCAAAATAAGCCCTAGCAGGATTTCTATGCATTTGTTAAATATAAGCCCTAACCCCATAATAAGACCTAGTAATGGGTGTGGCTATGCAGCGTATCTGCATAGCCACACCATGCATTTCGGTGTGGAGAGGAAGACATCCCCTGAAAATAAGCCCTAGTGTGTCTCCTTGTGGAAAAATAAATATAAGACAGTGTCATATTTTCGGGGAAACACGGGATATGAAATTCAGACCTTTATGTTTTTGCTTTGGGCTTTATGAATGTCAGGGGTGGGCCAGCTCTATGTCAATATATTTCCCATGGGCTTGCCAGATTCTTCAGAGAAGAATCTTCCAATCTTTTTCCAAGTACTTAGGGAGCTCACTGCCAGATTTGGGGAATTCCAGTGCAGGAAGAAAATGGGATCACTCAATTCTGGAGATGGTCAGTTATTCCACATTTTCTGTGAACTGCACCTGCCAGGAATAAGTGGTAGAAATCTAGTGACCCAATAGCCATTGTTCCTGTTTTAGCTGCCTTCTTTATCCTCAGCTCCTGAGGCACCTGGCATGCCAGTCTGCAGGTCCTTGGAGGGGTTTGCAATTGGTGATTACCCAGTGTTTACCCTGGTTTAGGGTTGGACTGCGTAGGGTTCTGAGTCAGTTACCAATTTACATTTGCTTCATCTTCTACTATTTTCTCCTTGAAGTTTCTGCTCATTTTTGTTGATTTATGCCTTTTAAAAAACTCATTTATGTAGCTTAGTAGCTTGAGAGAGAAATATGTGTGTTAAATCTGCCATCTTAATCTAAAAAGCAGCTTATTCTTTTTGCTTAGTTAGAACTTGTAAATTCCATGTAATCCCTGCAATTAAAGTTCCTTTATGTAGGAATAGGAACTTTGAATATTGATGGATGCTTATTGGAATCAAACAACATCTATGAGACCAAAAAAGTAATCATTGAGGTCAGGGATAGTGACACTAATGCTCAGGTCACAAGCATTCTCACGACCCCTAATTAAAATGGAGGTGATGCCGAGAAAGGCCTGCAGTGGGTTGTCAATAGTGTTGAGAGAAGCTGGTAATTTTCTACAAGTTCCTGTTTTTACTTCACCACGCTCTTCTCAGATTATAATATTTTTGTATTTTTTCCCATCGGAGAAAGTGGAAATTAATTTTAAGTACATAGGAATATAAATTATGAAACTAGGGCTAGCTTAACCTTATAGTACTATAATATATTAAAAGATAGTGATTGAGTATATCCATTTTTTTAACCTAAAAGATGGTGAAAGGAGTGAGGAAGAACTAATTTTGATGTTTCGAGAATTCATTTTTAAATATATTGTTGCATTTAATCCTCACAAACTCCTGTAAGATACCCATTCCAAACACCATAGTCTTCAAACCAAGGCTCAGAGGAATAAAGAACTTTCATGACCAAGCAGATAACCTTAGTAGTTTGCAAGACCTCAGCAGAGCTGTCATTTGACTTAGTGAATGACTTGAAATCTTTTCTGTTGCATATTGCGGCTTTCTTAAAATAAAATTGACAGTTGTTGCTAATTTGTGCTATGAGATTATGGTAGAAAATGCCTTCTCCCTCAATTAACAGCTAAGTATTGTTCAATCAAAACTAGTTACTCTTTTTCAGCTCCTTGGTAAATATTCAAAGTGGTTGACTTTATACCTGTAGTAGAAAGGAATGGCATATCTTTGAAAGCTTTTCCTCGCTATTTCTTTTTGATTCAAGTTCTCGACTACACAATCTCTAATTGGAGTTTGAGGTACCAACCAAATACATTGAATTTATACTTGGACCAGACTAACTCAAAGTAATGATAATACAGTATTGAGTGGATTCCCACATTTCTATAAGACATATCTTCTAATTTAAGTAAATCAATAAATATTGAGTAAAATAGATTTCTGTGCATTTTCACATTTGATATGAAGGGAAAATATCATTAGGAAAGATTCCACGTGGACTCTCGTGTTAATTCTATTCCATTTCTACAACCTAAGTTCTAGCTTGTCCTCATTATTCCTCAATGTTAGAAATCTTTCTTCTGCTCTCACCTTGATGGAACACCTCATTTGGGTTTCTTTAGTAGTCTAGCTGAGAATGATTCCTTTGATGAGTAATTACATGTATTGAATTTTTCTTCTGTTCCTTTCAAAGATAGTAATACATGATTAGCTTGCTGAGAACCATTTTGACGCTTCTGTTTATCTTCAAAAATAAAGGAAAAATATTCTTCCAGGTGATTATTCCCCCGAACACATGCATTTACAGGGTTCCTCACCCTTCTGCTTACGGACTCTTTTGCTTACCCTCCTTCTTTGCCTGCCTTGGAAAAATGACCTGCACCTAAAAAACACACTTTCTCTTTTACATTTGAACAGCCCTTAAGCCTATGTTTTTCCCTCTTTTTATAAGCATTTATTGTATACCATTTCTCTACCTAGCATTGGGAATGTGAGGATAAACTACCCACACTCAGAGATTTCCATAGTTTGACAAGATGATCGATGTGTTAAACTTGTGTGTGCGGGACTTCAGAAGCCTAAAGGAATGGGTGGGGGGATGGTGGTACTGATTAGGCATCCCGAGTGGAAACCAACCTAGGAGGTCATATTGACTCATAAACTATTCATTTTTCTCTAGACCACCTTTGCTCCTCTAGCTAAAAGATCAAATGGGGTTCTGTGTCCTCAGGGAGCCTAAAATATTCTCCTCTGACAAGAATTAGTCCCTCTTTCCTAATAGTTTTCAAATGACTAAGTTTACATATTTAATATAGGCTATGTTTTATTTACATTGATTATTTTTTGTTTATATGTATGCCTTCTCTACTATTTTGAGTGTGCCTCAAGATTTTTTTCATGCATTTTAAATGTATGTTATATTGATTATTAAAGCGCTTAATAGCACTTTGCTTTTTCAAACCAAGTTATTGATGATTAGGCTTAAAAAATAAATTCAACGAAGATTGCAAAAAATTCTTAGTGAGCACTACTGTCGTATCATCTACTTGCTAGTTTTTAGTCCGTTAATTCAAGATTTTGAGATGTTTCTGTTAAATCATGCCTTTAATAGTGTAATTATACTTTTCAAATAAGAAATACGCAAATATGTATTTTGAAGTTTGGAGAAGGAGACAATTTTCAGTATTTTGAGACTCTTATAATTAGAAGAGGTTCTATCTACTAAAGCCACAGTGTAACATTTGGTACTATGTAAGTAGGATGTGTTATAAGGTATATGACTTAACAACAGGACCTCAAGAAGTATTATGAAGAAGTTGACACTTCTGCTGACCATCTTTACATTTAGTTGAACTTGTAAATTGTGCACCTTGTAGAAGTTTTTCATTCTGTGTTTGTTTTTTTCTAATTTCATACCGTTAGTTCTAGTGTTGGCCACCAGGTAGCAACAGTGTCTTGAATAGCTCAAGTCTCATAAATAGGAAACTGTTGCAAACCAACAAAAAGATTAAGTCACACACCATCAGGAAGGAAAGAAGTGTTGAGAATCATGAATTTTTAATTCCTCCCTGGGCCTGTGTCCTCCTGCTGCTTATTACAAATGCAGGTGTAAATTACCCAGTGGCCACGAGCAGCTTCCAGGCCCTGCCATCCATCTTCACGATCCATCTCCTTCCTTACTGTGACATTACACCTCATTTTAGGGCCAGTGCAACAAAATGAGATGAAGGGCAGGTGGCAAGGGATGGTGTGGATCATGCGAGGAAAGCGCATGACAATTATAGACAAGAAGAGACTGAAATCATGAGGGAGGTGTAGGGAAAGGGTGCTTACTTCTCTTCATGGACGTATCCAAAACCCAATAATATTTATGAGATTGTTTTTTAACCATGAGAAGCACATTTATGCCAATCTAGAAAAATCAAATATGTTATTTTAGATTTTTCTTCTTCCTTCGCCCTCAGCCATACCTCTGGGTATTCTAGTTGTGCGTGGAGACTGTGATTTGGAGACTTGCCGTATGTACATAGACCGCCTACAGGAGGTGAGTTTATTTAGCCAATTATTTATTCTCCTTAGCTTTCCCTTTTTGTAAACAGTTACCAGCCATATATATTTGCTTCTGAAATGATGCATCTGGGGAGGCTGTGGCTACGTGGCAGCCTCGGTCTTCTGCATTCACTGCATGTCTCCTTTCTCTAACCCCTAAGCTACTTCCCTCCTCTGGTGGTTACAGTGGGAAAGGATGGATTGGGTTCACTACAGGGTGCCATTGCACTGGTGGGTTCCATAATTCTAGCTTGGGACGTCTTGTCTTCTTGCCAGACTACATACCGATATTTTTGAAGCTATACAGAATTTTGAAAAGAGATTATTTAATGTTTTTTTATCTAACACAGACTTCTATCAGAAATAGCTAGATTTTTTGAAAGGAAAAAAAAAGAAACTTCTACAGGAAAAAAAATATCTGCTATATTTTACGGGAATTTGTCAGAGCCCAAACAGATAATCTATTATTTTTTTCCTCAATCTGGCCTTGTCCTAGAGAAATAGAAAGGAAGTGATCCCATACTTCCCCAAATTTGACTTGCATCAGCAAAACCAAGAGACTCAGACTTATCAGTACCATTGTCATTGGTTGTTTTTGCAGAATTCCGAGAGGGAATATTAACTCTCCATTCCACTAATGGCCAAAAGCATAGATAATAATTTCTTACTCGTTGTTTCTTGGTGAAAGATACACATTAGAGTTACTTTTCTCAGGTAGGACCGAAACATTTGTATTTTTAAACCTGTGTGATTCTGATACATACCTATTGATAAGCAGCTCTCTCCCAGATGATACATCATACACAGGTAAATATCATGAATGAAGTAGACATATAGTGCTTAGAATCACTTCACGTTGTAGCCATTTGGCTTTGAATATGAGATTCTGTTTCTCTTGGAAGGAATAAATTCAGGTGAAAGGCACAGAGTGATGTGAAACATTACTAAATTTTAGAAAGAGATGTCAAACTTTGAATACTAATATGGATGAGTCTACAAATTTTATACTGGTGACTTTATTTAATTATTTTGACTGAGAAGGATAACTGCTTTAAGTTAGAATTTGTAAGTGTTGGCCCGGCACCTGTGGCTCAATCGGCTGGGGCGCCAGCCACGTACACCTAAGGTGGCGGGTTCGGGTCCCCAGCCTGGGCCCACCAAACAACAATGATGGCTGCAACCAAAAAATGGCTGGAAGTTGTGGCGGGCGCCTGTGGTCCCGGCTGCTTGGGAGGCGGAGGCAGGAGACTCGCTTGAGCCCAGGAGTTGGAGGTTGCTATGAGCTGTGATGCCATGGCACTCTGCCCAGGGGGATGGCTTGAGGCTCCGTCTCAAAAAAAAAAAAAAAAAGAATTAGTAAATGTTTACTCTATGATGTAGGTATAAATCTCTCTGGAACCTCCAATATCTCAGTTTTCAAAAGAATTTTGTAGTTTATGGTGGAATCTCATTGAACAAATCAAAATTAAAAAAATGAACCCTAATTGGTACCAAACCTTTTATTGTTTTTATCACTCAGGTAACTTTGTTGATAGGACTTCACGATAGTCAAATCTATGACTGATAAATTGACTTTGCTGAAATACAACTTAACCAACTTCTTGGCATATTCAACTAAAAGCAGGATTCTAAAAAAAAAAAAAAAAAGAATGGAAAGAATTAACAAATAAAGAGGAAAAGTTTTAAACTCACTTGGGGCCTGTGGGAAGCAGGTGTGAGGACAGAGGTAGTCAGGACTGCTGACATCTGTAAATAGAATCGCTGCATTCATTAACAAGGCAGCCTGGGAGAGATGACAGTGGTGACAACTTCATTGTAAAACTTTATAAAGGGAGTCAGGCTTTCAGAATCTGCTAGCAAAACCTTATTAATTTCAACCCTGTTAATGTGCCCTTCGTGATAATGCAGAAATGGTAGGTGATTTTCTCTTTGCAGTCTGTGAAGACTCCTTTGCCAAGTGACTTATCAGAATAAACACAATTACTGTGACAGTATGTGTTTGATCTAAGAAATGAAATTCTTTCTGTTAAGTGTTTAAAGGGACTTCAGAACCATTCTTCACAAGTCAAAAGTTCAGAAGAAAATAAAACACGATCCCCACTTATTAAAACAAAATTGCTTCTTGTTTACTTCTGGTTTCCTCTATCCCTGGAATTATAAAGCATCATTCACCTCTAAACACTGTTTAGGATTTAAAGTTCCAATAGCTAAATGACCTTCTTTCAGTCCAGCTTGCTGTGCTTTTATTATTTCTGGCACTGCCTTCTTTGTTTGGCCTCGATGGGTTTGGGTGAGTTAGACGCTTTCCAGATGAGCATAATAGCATTCAATTGGGAGTGCAGTTGATAGAGCTGTGGGGCAGCTTGTTCAAACTAATTTTAAGGTACGGATTTTTTATTTTTTTTCATTTTTCTCATCAGGACCTGCAGTCAGTTTCTTCTGGCTCCCAGAGAGTTCATTACCAGGTAACACATAATTGACTCTCCTTGTTTCTTACCTTCCGGCCAAAGTCCATCTTTCAATTAATGTCTCATTTTGACTGAGAGTCCTCATCTTCCCTAGGGATAGAGTTCATTTTAAGAACTTAGTAAGGTTGTTATTCTGATGCTTTTGCATTTTCATGATTTTGGACCAGCCTAGTCTAGCACGAGTACAGACTATGGATTTTTTCCCATCATTTAGAAGAGATTATAAAACAAAAGTGCTTTCAGTGACAGAAAGAAACTCAAGCTCACTTAGGAAGGAAGGGTCTATTGGTTCCCATCAGCAGAAAGTCCAGATCAAGGGTGGATTTCATGCACCATTTGGTCCTGGTTCACACCATTTTTCTGCTGGTCCTTCTGCTTTGTTCTCCTCTTTCTGTCAATTTCACACCTGGGCTAGAGGGTTTCATGGTTCACGATGATGGCCATCAGTGGCCAGGGCTATGTGTTATTTCCTTCACATCCAGGGAAGGGAATTCCCTGCTTTCCACAATCATGAAGCAAAAGTTCTAAAATGTAATTTAGTTGGTTCCTCCTTGTCTTCTGGAAAAGAGCCAATAAACCCATTCTTCCTCTCTCTTTTACATGATGAAGTCCATCGGAGGGCACCTGGTTATCCTTTGCCCCCATGGGCTTTGAGAGTGCAGTTTGTTCCCAGTTTCCCCTCCCTCCTGTGCTGCCTGGATATCGTCCTCTGTCCTCCACCAGTAGGTTTTCAAGCAGGATGCAGGTTCCAGTCCACAGTCTCATCCCAAAGTGCAGGGGGCCCATACCATGCTCTTTGAACAGTTCCATTAAAGGCCCCTTTCTTTGAGAGCCCATTGTGTATCCTGGCCTGTTGGCAGGGGTATGTGGGAATCATAGCACTGCCAATAACGCTCTCCAAATAAATCTGCACAGACCCATTTATACCTCCATATGGGGAGAGATTTAAACATGTCTAAATTTATAAATCCTAGCTTAGCACCTCTCTTTGACTTTTGGTGTCTATTTTCCTACACCTGAAACTTCCAGATTAACTTCCTTTAGCATAAACAACAAAGGCAGCAATTAAAAGGAAACCCTTGTAGTCATCTAGGTAGATTTCTTCCTCTGCCAACAGAGACCCTCTCTCCTCAGCCGAGACAGCTCATTTATCTTTAGGCTGACTGACATGAATGGCCTTCAGGTTTATATTTGTTTGTGTGTTTATTTTTCAAACAACACATTATACAATTCCAGAGCTCTTCTTTTTATCTGGCTGTAGCTGAAAGAGAGTCACTCAGGTGTTTATGTTGAAAAAATAAACTACTTCTAGGCTGTTGTTTTACCAACTCTTAAAAGGTAAATTTCTACCTCTTTTTTTCTTGATAAATAGACCACAGTCTTTCTCACATTGGCGATCAGTATATTTTCCTAGACCCAATATCTAGGGGTAATTTTATGTTACCGAGTGTAGTGCTTTTAAAGAGTAGAGCTGATCTCTAACAATTGGCAGTGATAGTTACTATGAAGGTCAGTTTCTATAAAAGGGTTTGTAATTTTTTATTCTGGGCATTTTGAACCTTTGTCATTTTATCAAAATTTGCAGAACCTTAATACTAACTAGTTTTATGAAAATAATACACTTATTATCCAGGCTTAGGTCATGTAGTCATTTTGCCATGAGAATTTTGATCGTGGATATCTTGTGTCATATTTTCCTCGGGCCGTGGTTGTACACATCCGCAGAGGTAGGAATGGATAAGACTCCAGGATATGATGAGGAACTGCTGCATTGTAAAGGTCCCACCAGAAGGGTTTGGGGCGTGTGGGATAACTAATGCCATGATTAAGGATGCACGCCAGGAGTATCACCTTTCCCATACCTGTCCTCAGGATGATGAAAGGAGGGAGCAGAGCTTTCAAAAGCCAGGCCTTTAACTGTTATGGGATAGCTGGAACAAAAAAGGTCCTAAAAGCCCAGGATCTACTGCTCATTAAACAGGAAGCTTAACCGAGAGAGAAATTGTGTTAGAATTAACATGGCAGAGCACAGGGAAGAGAAGGTAAGGAATTTCCTGAACAGGACATGGATTGCTGGCTGAGACAAGAAGTTGGGCGAGATAAACTTGCACAATTGGCTGAGATCCTTAGTGGAGGCATGAGTTGGAAGGATGGGGACAGGGAGGTCTGTTAGCCACACCGATGTCAACGTGCCTTAGATCCAAGAGGTTTGGTGAATGTGAATATTGAAGCTCATTAAGACATCCAGGCCCAGAGATAGAAATTTGGGTATCCTCAGCAAACAGATGGTGCTTAAAACCACAAAGCTGGAAGGGATCCTCCAGGGAGAGTGGAGATAAAGAGGCCCCAATGTTATGTCTGTATTTATTCATCAGTCAGCAAGAGCAGAGGTTGAAGGGAGCAATTCATCAGGAAGACCCATGGAAATTGGGCCGAACAGCAGCAGAGCCAGAAATTGAGGAGAAAACCGTGTTACGGACGCCAGGAGTGAAATGTATTTCAGAACAGAAAAATTAAGGGACTGCCGAATGCTGTTGAGAGGCTGAGATGATGTGGATTAATTTCTGTGTCTGTTTCTAGGTGTGCATATTCGAAAATACATGTGATATAGGTGCTATTAATTTTTATGGAGAAAGAGACAAAACCAACTGGCAGGATATTTAATACTAATTTTATTTTTTGTTTCTTAATGCAGAAACTGATAATATCAGAATCCCTGGTTGGTCCCGGGAGAGATTGGGGTGTTGTTGGATTAAAAACTGTAAGAAACGTGAATACCTAAATGCCTTAAATGCTTTTTAATGAACTGTCTTTTGTATGAGATGGCATTAAATATGCTTAGAGAATTAACTGTGAAGAGAATGAATAAACACCAGTAAGTTTTCAAGCTTGAGAAATTCCTGGCAGCTCACTAATTTGCAGCTGAGATTTTAGCTGACTCTTTTCAAAGGCGAGGGGAAAACTCTAGAGAAAAGCAGCCTTCAGAAAGGTGTTCCTGTGCCCGAGATACCTTATTAGTGAGCCATATGGCAGCTCCTCGCCACTTAAGTATTTCATTGCTTTGGTTTCTCCCTTTTCTAAATACAAACTGAATTGCCGACAAAGCACCAAGGCTCAAACACAATGCCTCGTGTTAACCTAACAAGGCACCATGGGCCACACAAAATACGTTGGCTGCTTCTAACCTGCTAAAAATTCCTGCCCACACTATCTAATCGGAGGTCAAAATACAAAGGCCTCCTCCACCATAGCAGCATTTATGTAACTGAAAACCCATGAATTCGATGAGCAAAATGCCTCATGCTTGCAGATTTAGGATATTCTTGAGATTGGGGAATAAACTGGGACCTATAGAGAAATCGGGCTCTATCTGTCGATTTGATGAAAGATGCTACCTACTAGGAAACAATTCCTTCTCTCCTTCCATCCTAGAAGTCATTATGTACTTTGTTAACTCCAAGTCATAATATTACTAAGAAATACAGGTAGATTCAACCATTCCGTGGTTCTCAACCTGTGGAAGGTTTTGCACCATCTCATAGGAGACATCTGGGCATGACTGGAGACATTTTGTTGGAATCTATTTAGCAGAGGCCCAGGAGGCTGTTCAACACCTCACGATCACAGGGATGCCCCCTACCAGAAGGAGTTATGCAGCCATCTATCAGCAGTGTAGAACTGGAGAGATTCTGAGATGTTCTAATGGTCTTCAGAACATAACTGAGGACCACGGAAGGTGTAAGTCCTAGATGAGAAAAGAGGAAAAATAAAAAGGGAGGAACGGAAGGGAGTGGAAATAGAGGCACCTGTGACTTCCATAGGGAGGAATAAATTGTGAGCAGCAGCAAGTAGGGGTTTTTCACAGACATTTCGTGTCTCCCCATCCCTCCAGGCAGATGCTCTGAGGGCACTAAACATTGTGTGCTTTGTGCCTTGATATTTCAGTGACTGCCATAGGATTCAGTGGTAGGATCAAAAATGCATTCATCCAGGTGATTCCTTTCTCTAAGAATCAATTTACTTAAAATTAACACTAGCATGATTGGAGTATGTAAAGTTAGGGGTAAATTTTATGAAAAGTCTTTTCATCCTTTAGAGTAGTATAGATGTCTTCACTTCGATAAGAAAAATCAACTCTTGGTCAATCCAAGTCTCCAACCATTTGTTCATCCTCTGATCTCTTTTTTTCACTGCACTCTTGCTCTTCTGCAGGATCAGACTGTGTTGCAGTCCGATAAAGCTCTGTCTGGGCCTGGGCAAGCGGTATTTTCTCACAAATATTCCATTCATTCCTCATCTCTTTATGCTGGCAGTCCTTATACGTCGCTCTCTGAAATCTCTTCCTCCTTCATTTGTTTTCTGGGTTCTAGAAGAGTTTTTTTCAGTCAATAGTGTGAAACAAATTTTAGAGAGAGTTTTTTTAGCAATTAAATGAATTGATCTTATTTTAGAGAAGGGCAGAGGCCACCTGGGAGCCAAGGAGAATATTGTTCCTTCAGACTAGATTGAAGCTGTCAGAAATGAGTCCCATGAGAAGTTAAGTAATCTTTGCCTTGGGCCAGGTCTGTTGCTCTGACAAGTAAAGGCAGTCCTGTTAATACACCAGACACACAGACACACGCACACACATGCCCCGCACACTCACACAGTTGTCAGTATGGTCAATGGAAGCCTTCCTCACACAAAGGGATTCTTGAAAATGTTGGAAAAGCTCTCAATTTGATCTTTCACCACAGCTTCACTATTTCTTGTTTGTTTGTTTAATTTGTATGTATTTTTGTTTAGCTTTTTATTTCAAGTCAATATGAGTATATATATGATTAGGTTACATTGTTTACATTTGCAAGGTACAGTCCCAAGTCTTAGTATAGTTGAGTCTTTCACTATTTCTCACTATTTCTTTATGTTCCAACACTGGCTCTAAGTATGGCTATCCCATTTCTGCATTCCTCTCCTGTAGGAATTGTGGGTGGTGAAGTAGGTTCCAAGTGAAAGTGTTTTGAAATATAAAAACAGGAGCAAGTGTATTGATTGGGACGATAGTTAGACGGGGAGACATAAACACCGATCTGTAGGCAACTTGGTGATAGAAAAAAAATGGGGAGGTTGGGTGTGTGAGATGTTGGGGCAGATAGATGAGAGATTTGGATGGGTTAACAAGAGAGAAACTTAAAGGCAAGGTGACTGTTGGCTGGATATTATTAAATGAAACAGAGATTCTCAACCCAGAGGACTTTTGTTTTCCTTGTGCTTACATCTTTACCAAATTTTATGAAAGAAAAATAACTTCATTCACAGTGAAGGTATAGTTAAACACCGGGTGAATATTGCTTAATTAGAGAACTTACTGGGGTGTGTAATGGGGCTGCCGTGCCTACTTTACAGTATGTGTGCATCAGCTGTGAGTAATTGAATGGAAATTAAGGGCAAGCTCGGCATATGCGTGCCAAATAGTGGTTCAGATGATTTCCTCATCAAGTCTATATAATGTTTGGCAGTTGGCTTTCAGAAATATATGTAGGAGAAATATCAGGTTTGCTTTTATGCATGTGGCTATATTTTTAGCACAAGAGACAGATTTTTCATTAACATATATCGAAAGAGAAAATTCACATAGCAGAGATTTTTGAAATGAGCAGTTTTTATTAATATCATTCATTTAGAGAGCATGTAATTTTAGAAGGTTATTACATTTAAAATAGAAAGGAGCCTCCTCCATCTAAGGTTATATTACTTGGGCTGCCTCAGTGACAGTTGCATTCATGTGAATCACACCATTTATATGAAGAATAATAACAGATCATAAAACGAACAAGTCAAGTATCTTATCTCTTTGATGAATCATTGATTTGATTATGCAGTTTGAGGGGGTAGAGGAGATTAGAGGCCCTGAATTACCCCTGAAAGCCCTAGATGTGATGGTGAGAGGCATGGCACAGGTAATTATGTGACTATCTCTTAAAATGTAGCCGCATTCACACAATCATGTTTCTGGAATCTCTTCTGCCAGGTGCTTTCGAAAGGTGCATATTTTTAAGATTGTAATTTGGGTTCTGTCAGAATATAGGTCACCATACACTTATTTTAACATGCAGCATTCACAAATGAAGCATACTTCTGACCATTTGTTCTTATGCTTATTCAGTGATGAGAACATGGCCAGGCCCAACCCAGGGCTTCCAGGAAGCTAAGGTCTTCCTTGGAACTGATACTCACCCCTCTGTGAAGGGCTGTTTTGTTTTTCCTCCTCTTTCTTCCTAAAGTCCCTTCATGACCTACATTGCACTGCCAGTCACCCTTCAGTAGAGTCCAGGATTCCCTAATGCCAGGGCCACCCCCTCTACCTGTCCGCCAGGCCCTTTGCGAGAACAGTGAGGTGTCTACCTGATGTGAGGCATATCGCCCACAATGGGTTAGTAACGAGAGTTACTGTAAACAAAAATTACAGCGAACTCAATATCACATCTGTACTAACATCACTGTTACTCTCTTGAGTTCTCATTCTCTCTTTTTATTTTTTTGAGTACAAGAGAAAGGCATGTAAACAGATAAGATGCAGCAATTATTTGCACACAGTGTATAGATGAACTTGATTACCTGTGTGGTCATTATTAGTTCAGAATGTCTGAATATTAAAAGTTTACAGAGCATGGCTTTAACTCGTGAATCCGTTTTGGGTATTCTTTTTCTTCCTGCTCCATTTTTAACCCATACCATATGAATTTGCCTTTGATATTAAGATCCTCAATATATTTTTCTTGGCTTTCATAAGCTACGTGTGTCATGCAGTCGGCCAGGTTTTACAAACTTGGCTTATCTTAGTTTTCAGATGGTACATAATTCTAGACTTCTGCTTGGATTTTAACTGCTTGCCCAAGGTAGACCTTTCTGACGTGCATGCCGTTCTTCCATTTCCCACATTGACACAAAGTTACACAGACATACGTGAATATACCTATGGGGTTTGCTTGTTTTTTTTTTAAATCAAAGTAGATTTATAATTTGTATGTGCTTGCTATCCATAGGATGCTATCATTTATTATTAACAGTGATATACCAGGGAAATTATATCTTCCTATTAGGTGAAACTCTACCTCAGTCTTTTAAAAGGACCATTCTGTTCTTTGATGTGTATTTAACTCTAGATCTGTGGATTGGTTTTATATAGTTGTTGCCATTGTTCTAATAAAGAATGCTGTAGTAAACTTTGGGGCACAGATGTGGAAATCAAGATGAAAGGGAGCTGGGCATGGTAGCTCATGGCTGTAATCCTAGTACGTGGGGAGATTGAGGTGGGTGGATCACTTGAGCCCAGGAGTTCAAGACAAGCCTGGACAAGAACAAGACCTATAAAATTAGAAAAAATATAGCCGAGAATATTTACGTGTACCCATAGAGACAGCTACTTGGGAGGGTCAGGTAGGAGGATCACTTGACCCAGGAGTTTGAGATTACAGTGGGCTATACCTTTGTACTACACCCTGGGCAATAGAGTGAGACCCTGCCTCAAAAAAGAAACAAACGATATAACAGAAATGATAACCATGTCACATGCTAACAACCTATTAAGGTTAGTCATATTTATATGGATTTAGAATTATAATCATATAACATAGAGCAAATTTATCTATAATCTGCAACTGGAATTTTCTTTAATGAATGTTGGCTCGGTTGCTGGTCCCTGGTTTGTGGTTCCTTCTGCCGCCCATTGATTGCCATGTGTCTATGGGATTCCCAAGCAGCAATGTAGATGGTGGTGGTAAGTGGGCAGACAATGTACCTGGAACAGCAGCAGGAACTATGAGTTACCAGGAGTGAACATCCTCATAGGAAATAAGGAAGATGAGTTTCACAATTAATGAAAATGGAAACTATGAAAAGTCCTTGAATGCTGGTGTAGACAGAAGGTCTTCACAGACATTAAGAGCACTCTAATTTTTATCCTTTGGGTGTGTTTGCTTGACCTGAGTTTAGAAATTTTTCATCTTCAAAGTTGATCTGTACAAATCCCACCCATCCTTCCAAACACCAAACATGACTAATTCTTCTAGACGCTATTAAAGTCAATGTATAAGATCATGGATTCAAAAGTAAAAAAGGTCTATGTCCTCCACCACCAGTGGAGGCCAGGGAGTTTTGAGTCGTTTACTTAGGCTCTTGTGACTCAAGTTCTTCCTCTGTGGCTAGCTTTTAGGTGCAGGAGAAGAGTTCAGGAAGACGAGTGAGATGGGTGGTAGGAGCTATATTTTTACAGCCTTATTAATAACAAAGTAAAAACATCTTGCACACGAAGAGAAAATTTTGGCTCAAAATTTACCTAGTATTGAGACCATAGCATAATATTCCTAAGGGAACCCTGCGGTAGTGGCCAGGTAACTCTGAAACCAGGTGGGATCGTTTTGTGAGACCTGAACATTCCAATCTAGAATTCTCATAGTAACATATGCTACTCAGGAGAGTTTCCCCCACTATAAAGTACTGGTAGATAAAATTGGAAAGACCGGGATAGTCTAAATTTTATTTAATATGTAGCTACCAAGGGATACAGATGTAGAACCATGTTTATGGAAAAATTCCCAGATGTAAAATGTGAGTGAACTGTAAAAGGAGAAAAAAGAAGAAAAATTACCAGCCGCCAAAGTGTCCTGCAGTGATTTTTGGCTGCTTTTCCAGACTAATGTTTCTTACCTTTCAATGTCAGACAGAGGTGAGGAGGCAGGACAGAGGCTGTAGGTGGAGGACAGGGAGTCGAAGGAAGGGGTGAGAGGTGGCAGAGGAACAGCTGTCTGTTCTGTTCCGCATCATGCAGCCCGCCTCTGTAGCTGCGTTGAATGATTGAGGATCATGCCTAGGGACGCTTCTCAGCCATATGTTGGTGCAAGGACTATTTAAAAACTACTTCTCCAGACCAAAGATGGTTACCTCCAAGTTCAGGCTTGAGAAGTTTTTTAAATGTGAGCTGGGGCTTTCGTTTGCCCTGCCAACAATTAATGTCTTCTGCTATTTTCATTACCAGACTCTGATTCTTTTGGCAGCTGACTCAAAATCCCTTTCCCTGAAATCAGTGGCTTTTGGCAACAGCCAGGAAATAAATCAAAATCATAATTAAAATGGTCATCCCTTGGGACAACAAGTTGAAACCTGGTAAGTCAGACATATAGTAACTCTAAAAATTGGAGCCAGGGAGAAGTGTGGGGACCACGCGAGCTGCCTCCTAGGACGTAGCTACCATTCGAGGACGTGGTCTGTGCTTTGTGCTTTCTGAACTTCAAGTCCCGTGCCTTGGCCTTTGTTGGCTTTAGTAACTACACATTGAAAAAGTAGATTACAATTTCATCATAGGAATAATTTATAGCTTTGCAACCATTGATGGCCCAAATCAGCAAGTAACAAGTTAATTTTGGTAAAGCTAAAGAAATATTAAGTAAACACAGTTACTATTCAATAAATGGGGAAAGGAGAAGGCAGTGAAAGGAACAGTTCTGAAAAATGGTGGTACAGTGTCCCTTGTACAGTTGGTGGTACAAGACAGTCAGCCCTGAAGACAACCCTGTATTTAAGAATTGTATGACTTCTAATATTATGAAGAGAAGCATTGGGTTGCTGATTAAGGCAAGCCTGGCAAAGCAGCAAACCAACAAATGGCATGATTTCAGTCTTTGTTTAATGTCCATTCATATAGATTTGTCCTATTTCTTTCTTTTCTCTGAAACTCAGAATCTGATCACAAATATATTTACAGGTAGAATAGTGTCAGCTGTGGTAGCACCATCTAAATGATCTGGTTTGGAAAGGGGCCTGCATTCTCTGAACCCCTGGTGTGACTAAGGGTCACGGTTGTTTTAGGGATAGTAATTCTGGCCCAGCTGCTCCCCCGACACCTGCACACCTATATCTGTGCATCAACGTGAGGTTGCAATGGAGGAAACATTTTGTATATCATTCCCTTTATTCCCCAAAGGAGCCCTTTTCATAGACATGTTGTGGCTGAGTTAAAATGAGGTGTCCAGGGTACAGACTAGGTTGGAAATGTGCCTGGATTCTCACAGCTGGAAACTGGTGGGACTGGGTGTGTGGTGCCCCTCAAAGCTGCTGGTCTTGGTGGTCAGCCTTGCATAGCCTCTTATTTTGTGAATTCCCTCTGACCTAGTTTTCTTATTTAAATTCCTATCTCTTTAACTTCACCTTGGTAATCTAGAAAGCAGTGGTTCCTCTCTCCAGAAAAAGGCATACACATAGAGACACACCAAATCTAGTGAAATTTTCAGAAGGTTCAAGGATCGTTAAAGCTATTTGAAGCCCCATTAAAGTGTCACAAAGAGCTTTACAGCAACGTATTTTCACCAGGGAGAATGGGAACACTCCCTTTAGACAAAATTTCTTTGAGAAATGCCAAGTTATATCAAATGCTTTGGATCAAAAAAGAAAAATAAGCAAAATAAATACATTAAGTCAGGCACATTGCATAAAACTCTCCAAATAGACAAAAAGATAATGTCTTATTAACATTTCTTTACCAGCCTGTGCTACAGTAGCCATGAGGCTAAGGCAGTATATCAACCTGAATTTTACTAAACTAAAATAAGTATTATCTAATTTTATCAATTTGAATATCCTACAGATAGCAATATGTATTCTTAGGTTTTTAAAATGAAAGATCAAGCATTTATCCAGTCTTTCCGTTGAGTTTTGCCTACAATATGTTTTCTCAGAGTTCCTTGTGGCATATTTGACATCAAAGTTCCGAAAGAGTTCTTGACGTTTAATCCCATGTTTCTGTTTAATCCCTTTCCTTATGAGCGTTCCTAGATGCCACTAAACATTTCAGACCACTTTCAGATTTCTTGGCCTGTAATTACATTTCTCACCAAAACTGAGAGATGTCAGTAGCTTTACATATTTTACAAAAACGCACTAAGAACCTTAAATTCCTTTCACATAAAATACTGCATGTGTCAAAATATAATTCTCAGAGTGTTAAACGTAATTCTCATAGAAATAGGCAGTGAGCACATGTCAAGATTTCATTTAGCTTAACCAGCAGGAAGAGAAAGCCAGTGAAAAAAAGAGGAGTATTTATCTAATTAGCTCTGTATCCATAGCTCTACCAATATTCATAGTCTATATCCATAAATATGAATTTTGGTAGCAGTCCTGAATGAGACCAATATTTCCTCCATCACTTGTTTAATTTTCAGAATCCATTCATGTTAAAAAATCCCTACATCCCTGGGCACAGAGGCGCACACCTGTAATCCTAGCTCTTTGGGAGGCTGAGGCAGGTGGATTGCCTGAGCTCACAGGTTCGAGACCAGCCTGAGCCAAAGCGAGACTCTGTCTCTAAAAATAGCCGGGCGTTGTGGTGGGAGCCCATAGTCCCAGCTACTCGGGAGGCTGAGGCAAAAGAATTGCTTGAGCCCAAGAATTTGAGGCTCCTGTGAGCTATGATGCCATGACACTCTACCTAGGGTGACAAAGTGAGAGTCTGTTTCAAACAAACAAACACCTCCATATACCCAATATTTCAAGTAATAAGATGGTCCCTTTTGTGCTGATAACTTCAGGCCCACGGTCCTTTAGCACAGCCTCAGACTCGCATGAAAGTCTTGTTAAAACAGATTGTTGGGTTCCACTTCTAGGCCTTCTGTAGACTGGGGTCTGTGGAGTTTGTATTTCTAACAAGTTTCTAGCTGAGGCTGCTGGTCCAGGATGAACACTCTGAGACCCACTGACTTACTCATAGGCTTTGTTTGAGGATCAAGTGAGGGGACAGCAGGGATTGTTGATGAAGCCCAGGAGGTCAGTGCCACCTCTCACTGGCCCCCTTCTCCCTGCTGCCATGTCGTCCCTGTTCCCCCCTCGTCCCCCCCTTCTCTGTGCACACAGAGCATCCACACCTGTGGCTTCAGCGACCATGTGTATGTCACTGCCAGCACAGCTGCATCTGGCGATGCTCCCTCCGTCTGAATGTCCCGAAGCCTGATGACCATCCAACTCCCAGTCTTTTCCCCACAGAGACCCGGCCTCTGTTCTTTGTCCCATTTCTGTCAGTGATTTCAAATTTCACTGCAAGCCAAGTTAGACGGTTCCACATCATGTGTTTTAAACTAGAAAATGCTTTCAAAATTTTTTTAGTTATCAGAGGAAAAACTTTTCTTAGTAGGGAAAATGTTTTATTTTTTTTAAAGTTCGAAATCCTAAGAGATTATCCTTTCTGTTTTCAATCATCTTCTAGTTCTCTAGCCTGTTCTGCTGATGTAGCCTTAATTCCTTACAAGAAATAAAAGCTAAAGAGGCCCCACGGAAGTTTGGGGACTCAGAGCAGTATTAAACCTGGGAAGCAAGCTTTTCCCTAAAATCTCTGGGAAGAGCAGCCTTTGAAGATTGGCGGGTCAGAAGCCAAGTTCCTAGAGGTCACGGCTGAACCGCGTCCAAGGGAGCTGCAGGCAGTAGATACTAAACACAAGAGCTCAGGAGTGTGGGTGGGTGAATGAGGAGAGATTTAGAAATGGAAGGTATAACAGGAAATATATTTGGGAGGGCGAGAGAGCCATTGACACAGAAGACTTAATGAGTTCAAGGGTGAAGGAGGAGATGTTGGTAAGGACACAGGAATAGAATTTGAGGGAAGAAAGGACAGTGCAATCTCGGCACCAAGGTCCTAGTTTTGGAGAATAGAGAAATATTTGTATCTAAGCATAGCTAGTCTCGATGTTAAATAGTAGAGGGCTAATCCAAGGTCTTTTTTTTTTTTTTATTAAATGATAGCTGTGTACATGAATGCAATCATGGGGTACAGTGTGGTGTTTTCACATACAATTTGAAATATTTTCATCAAACTGGTTAACATAGCCTTTATATCATTTGCTTAGTTACTGTGTTAAGACGTTTACATTCTACTTTTAGATTCACTTGTACCCTTGTAAGATAAACCATAGAGGTGATCCCTCCAATCACCCTCCCTCCACCCATTCCTCCCTCCCCTCCCCCTCCCCTCCCCCTCCCCTCCTCCTCCCCATATTCTTAGGCTATAATTAGGTTATAGCTTTCATATGTAATCTGATGTCTTAAAGGTGATAAGCCTAGAGAATGTTAAGGCAGATGAGCACCGTGCTGGACAGAAATGATTCTGTCCCGGCTGGCCTGGCCCTTCTTTTCCTCCTTGTCTGTGGGTGTTCACTGAGGACGTAGTGGAGCTTAGGCTGAGCTTAGCATTCTGGAGGGCCTGTGGGTCAAAGTCCAGATTCCTCAGATCCCAGTAACAGCTTGATGGTTTAAGGAGAGTGCTCAGCACCTGGTGGCTCAGGGCTAACATTCCTGAGAGCCTGTTAGACCACCATCCAGGCTTCTCCACCCCACCCCATCCCACCCCACCATGGTCAATGGTACCAATAATTCATCCTGGGCTAAGAATGGAGCCTTAGCAATGAAGATTATTATCAACTGAGCCTGCCAAGGTATAGATGGGAATCACCAGAGCAAGCTAAGAATGTTAAAGATTACCCCCTTTAGATTTAGAATCACATGAGGTAGCCCTCATGATTCTTTCCCATTTTTGCCCTTTTTACATCTCGGTTTTTTGCTGCTAATGATTCTTAACGTGGCCATTGTGTTTAGTTCCACTATTTTTATTATCAGTTGTATGTGTCCGGCACATTTTATGGTTTTTACTAAATAAGAGGAGCCTTGGGACGTCTGCTCAGGGCAGCACTTCCAGGCCACTCCCTGTGCTAGTGCCAGTGTGTGCCTCTCCCCGCCCTCCTCAGTTTTTCTACCTGAGATAACTGAACCTGAGTCTTCTCTCATGCCGTCACCCTCAGTGCCCAGCCATTGTGGAGTCCCCGGTCCCCACACTCATCTACTCTGTAATCAGGTTCAGTGGGGGAGTCTGAGGTTAGAGGGGGCCTTGATTTTCTGTTTCCATGCAGCTAAATGACCCTGAATAACAGACGTTGCTCTACCCCAGGGAGATTTGAACCTACATGTGGTTGGCTTCTTGTTTTTGTTACATACAATAAATGTTGTCTGGCCAGTAGATAAAGTTTGATTCTTTCCCATTCCGTGCCAGTGCCTCAGAACTTTGTGGAGAACCCAAATGTCAGTGACAGCAGCTGCCACCAGTTTCTGGGTTTCCAAAAGAGAATGAAAGAAATTTTTAAGAGGAGATAAAACATCCTGTGTTAGATCCCTCGTGGATGTTTCATGGAGTGATTGAAAACCTCCTGGACATTTTTATGGGGAGTTGTTTTAAAAAGTTCTATGAAAATGTTCACAGCAGGGCCCTGTTTCTGTTTCCAGTAAACAACATGATCTGGTCTTCTTACTGGTGCTTTGTTTAGAAAACAATGTTTGCTCCAGAAAGAGGTGACATGCCAGAGTGTTGGGCCAGGGGAGCCCCTCGGGTCACTTCCGTGGAGCTTCTAGCGTGTGTGTCTCTTTGCAGGACCGTGAAACCTCCTTCCCCAGGGCTCTGTCAGCTCAGAGGCTCTCCCCTCGCTGGTGCTTCCTAGATGGTGAGTGTTTCTGCATTTCTGGGGGCACGGGGTTGGGGGATGTTGGGAAAGTGGCAGAGCAAGGCATTGATTGGGAGAGTGGACGCACGTTTTCCAAAAGATCGTTCAGAAGCCTTTGTGTTAGTTCACAAGACCGTCATTTGATCTCAAGCCATGTGGCTTGCCAACATCCTGCCCCTTTCCTGAAGTCATGTCCCTCTCAGCAAGTTGGTTAACTTCTGGCTGAAGTTTCCTTCCCTCACATCAGTCCCCTTTCCCAAAAACTTGTTGGGTGCCCACCTTAAATGAATTTAGGTCTGTATCTGGGTCTGTACGCATGGGATGGGTACTCATTTCTCTGCTATTATGGAACTTTCATATTATTTTCACGGGACCACCATTTCAGTAGGGTATGCATATCTGTTTGTCCAAAGGGTAGGCAATTTCAGTAGCATTCAAGTCTACCCTGCTGAGCACGATGCATTGCCCGCCTGGTAAATTATTTTCTGATTGTTTAATGAGTTCGTGTTCTATCTCAAGCATCTCTCACTGCCTGATACGGCGTTCTATCCAATTACCCATATTGCAGTACATTTTGCCCTGGACATTCTTGCCTGTACACTACCCCGTGTATTCGACACCCCGTCTCTCCCTTGTCTGTGTGCAGACAGGGTATTTATTCCTTCTAAACCTCTTCTTCACTGATCTCTGTGTACATCTGAGAGGATATAAATGTGGATATGTGTGGCAGGATGTGTGAGTGTGAAGATGGGCTTTTGTGTGTACCCGCCTGGGACTGAACTCACATTGAGGCAGATTTTCATTCCTGGTTCATCAGCTGTCTCTGAAATTTTTCTTGAGCTTCTTTATTCCAATAACAACAAGAGACACAATCATCTGTCGTCCCTGCATTCACAGAGGAGCAACTCACGTTTAAGAAAACTGAGAAACTATTTATATGTCATTATATTCAGTATACAGTCTTCGATAAAGTTACAGGTGTGGATAATAGTCTTATACCAGATGTGAATTTAACTCTGTAAAGAGTTTCATTACAAACCTTTAAAAGGTGATTGCAGTCATGGTCAAAAAGAACAAAGTAGCTAAAGTCCTTCTGGGGCAGATTTTACTCTATTTAATTTTTAGAGAGCAGGGACCATAATGGGCTTGCTTCTCAGCTCAGTTCCCTATGGACAGAAGCTACTCCTTAAATATTTGTGATTTACAAATGGTCATTCACATTTTGAGTTTTCTTGTCGTGCTATGATTATTTTGTAGAAATATCTCTTTGTAATGTTTAGACTAACTTAGATGTGAGGGGGAACATAATTCTTTTTAATATTAAGAATAATCAAAATAACTTCTAGGAACATAAAATTTCTAATTTAGATTTTTTTTCCAGCTAGAGGTGCAACCTAATTCCCCTTTCAGGATGCTTAAATGTAATTTATTTTTCTGTTTTGGTTTCCTTCAGATGTGGCTCAAAGGATGCCGTTTGAAAGTGAAATGATTCACTTAAGGCCAGATGTTATCACTGGCCTGAATCTTCAAGCTGTTTGCTAAAATGGGAGTCCCTTCCCCAGACTCTATCTAAGTATAGTTTTTTCCTACACTTGATCTTAGTCAAAAGGCCGAGAAGCAATTAAGTATAGTTTTTTTTTTCTAGCTTTGTATTTACTCAATACGTGAATATATCCAGCCACAGCTCTCTGTTTAAGACCCTTACATTATTTCTAGGAACATAAACAAATGAATGAAACAGAGACCATTGAAGAGGCAAGTTTCTTAGTCTCAGAGTATCTGTGCAGACAGTCTCTATAAGCAGTCTGAACAAAGTATAGATCTGCTCAGAGGGGAGAGCCATGAGTCTGGTCTGGGCTAGAGGGGTCTTTAGAAGACAAGGTTTATGTATCAGAGAAAATGGGGAAAGACTATAAGTAAGCATCGTGGGAGCAACAGTAAGACATGCTATGTTTTTATTAATAGATGTAGGGACTGGTCAGTGTTTAGCACGTGTGAATATGAGGGTTTTGAATGGCACTAGTGGAAGAGAAGTCTGTACATCTGATGCTAGCTCACAGAACATCCTGATGGCTGTATGTGTTTTCTTTTTCTCTAGCAACTTCTGCTGATCGCTTTTATCGAATAGACAGATCTCAGGTAGGTTTTCTTCACCCTTCTTATGAAAGTGAAAAATCCCCAAGCCAGTACACTTTATAGGTATAAAGCAGACAAATTTTTCTGAGAAACACACTGACACATTCACAGACTTGGGAACAGTATCATGGCCAAAGCTGTGAGCCTTTCATTGGCCTGTGCGTGTCTTCTGCTTTCTGGACTCGATGGCTTGACCTTGCCGATGAGTGCAGACGATAACTTAGCTTGTGGACGTTATCACCAGCCTGTGCTCCAAATTTTCATCCAAATTTTATGCCTTTTTAGGCTCATTTCTGGTTAATAAGTTTGAGACCCCAAGTGTATATCTGGGCTCCTTAGTTTTAGTTCATCAATCCCCAGAGTTCAGTAACGAGAAAAAAAAAAAAGCTTTCCCCCAAGGTTAACAAGTCCTCTCACTCTCTGAATTCTGCTGGAAAAAAATACACCATTTTGAACCCAGTGATAAAACCAGTGATAATATGTACTTACCTATGACCAGACGCTGGGGGCAGAAGTCCAGGCTGTCGCTCCTCCTGCTGGACCAAGTGGCAGGTGGCATGTCACTTGGGTGGAAGCAGCTGGATAGGGGAAGAGATGGGACCATTTTCTGGTCACATCTAATTAAGATTCTGATTAACTGGGAATCCTGCACCAAGGGGATTCATCTCTCCCTCTCACCCACTGCTTTTGCTTCAGGGCGGACCGTCCATTGATCAGGCTTCTGAGAACAAGCTGGGTCATCTGCCTTGCCACAGATTTTCCTTCTTCCCCGAGACCCACGGTGCCTTGTTTTGTTATTCCTCAGATGGTAGATTCGAGCATCCATCATCTGATGAGTTTATTTTCTTTAGGAACATTTGCACTTCGTGATGGAGATTTCCCAAGATGAGATTTTTATTCTGGACCCCGATATGGTGGTGTCACAGCCGGCGGGGACACCTCCGGGAATGCCCGACCTGGTAGTGGAGCAAGCCTCGGGGTGAGTGTGGGGACCAGTGTGCAGCTGGCCACAGGCGGCTTCTGTGTCTGGCTTGGCTTTGGACTTCACATTGCAATGAAATCAAACTATTTCGAAATGTTTTAAATTAAAATAGAATTTTATTGATTAGGACATGCATATAGAAAAGAAAACTCATAAAGCTTATTTTTAAAACAGAATTTAAGAATGATATATGGGTATGTTTTCATAAATCTTGAAACATTATCCAACTTTCTCAACTTTATTGTTTTTCTGTTCAGATCATTAATAGGGGTACATATGATTTGGTTATATAGTTTGGTTTTGTGGAGATAAAGCCAGAGTTATAGGTATATCTTTACCCAAGAAAGTGTGCAATTTTCCCATGCCATTTACCCACTGGGAGGGAAACCATTTAAACCTAAGACATGGAACTATAAAAATCCTAGAATGAAGTATGGGGAAAAACCCTTAAAGCTGTCAGCCTAGGGAAGGAATTTATGAAGAAGACCCATTAGCAATCAAAACAACAAATAAATGGTACCCGATCAAGTTAAAAAGTTTTCACACAGCCAGAAATAAAATCAATAAGCCAAAGAGACACCCTACAGAATGAGAGAGGGTGTTTGCACGCTGCACAACTCATGAAGAGCTGATAAACAGAATCTACGAAGAACTCAAGTACGTCAACAAGAAAAGATCCAACAACACCACTGAAAGATGAGCAAGAGACGTGAACAGAAACTCTTCTTACAAACATAGGCCAGTGTCCAGCAAGCACATGACAAAGTGCTGTGGTCTCTAATCGTCAGGGAAATGCAAATCAAAACCACATTGAGATACCACGTAACGCCAGTGAGAATGGCTCACGCTGTTGTTGTGTTTTCTCAGGGTGAGGTATAACTGGTTATACCCTAAGTCCATCTTATGACTGGCGATGTAGAAATACCCTTTCTTGACAAGATTTGTGCTGTGACTGAGCCTTCTTTACCCAGGACACAGATGCTTCCTAACAACCCAGAAGCACACTGAGACTTGCATTAGTGCCTACATGTTTGCAGTGACTCTATTTTCCAAACACAAAATGGACATAAAGGCTTTGAAAATCATTCTCCTCTTCTTTGCTTTTCCCAGGCTTCCTGGGACATAAAGATTAGTTAACACTAACTGTACCCTATCAAGCACTTCTTATGGTCATGTGCTGTGTCTTTCTTGTATCCCTCTCACCATTTCATAGTGACTTAATTATCTTAAGTGCTCTGCGCTTGTTTGCTCATTTGTAAAATGCAAAGAATAATAAGACCTTCTCAGAGGATTGTTTAAAGATTAGATGAATTGATACTGGTAAAGCGCTAGTTCCTGGAGTTTGGTTGATACTCACTAAACATAAAGTTTCTAAATTTATCATCATCATCATCATCGTCGTTATTTCACAATGACCCTGCATATTTGATACTGTTATTATCCAGGTACCATAGGTAAGAAAATAGAGATATACGAGGTTATGTTTCCCGCCTAGCATTCTACAGAAAATAAACAGAAAACGGAGATTCAGTCCCACATTATCTCATGCATTTAACCAATGGTTGCAACACCAAGATATTATTAACATTTCTTTTTTTACGTAATCTTAAATGACAAACGTTTCGATTTTATGTTTGCAAAATTAAATCTAGTTATGTGTTACAAAAGATAACTGTGCAGTTCAATTAACAAAATGAAAGAGAGAAACTATGTAAATTTCAGGGGAAAATCCCACTTGATCATAATGGAGTATTTCCATATATGACCCTAAAAAGGTTAAAATAGTTGGCACCGGCTTCCAATTTCAAAAAGTCTTAGCAAAGGGAAATCAAAGAGAGCAACATTAACTCTACAAACAGAACCTTCCAAGAGGCCACGTCAGAAATCCTTCTTTATGGTGAAATGCTAGTGGAAGGATCTTGCCTTATTCCTGAGACCCCCAAAAATGTTTCTAGCAATTTTTCAATTTAATATTATAAGTAGATCTTAGGTAGTGAAATAAGACCAGAAAATAATTAGATGATAAGATTTGGAACGGAAAGCAACTGACATATGATTACAGTTGTCTTTGTTTAAACCTCCCCAATACATATATATTTTGCAGGTAATAAAAAAACTTAGCAAGTTGCTGCTGTGAGATCAGTATAAAAATTATTTTTACATGTGTAATAATGTTTTTCCATCTGAGTTCTGACTGTATTGGTGTGTCCACTTTATAAAAATTAATCCAACTGTACACTTTTAAGTTGCACTTTTTTTTTGCATTTAAGTTATAGTTCAATACAAGTTTACTTAATTAACCCTCACAAGACATCACAATTAAGGGTGAAAGTTTTTGCATGACCTTATTCAAAAATAGAGAAAGATTCCTGCCAAGAACACTTCCATTATAATTTTCTTGCAGAACCTATTGGTAAGTATTAGGAGAGTACAGAATGCTCTTACAATATGGCAAATGGCATCTACAGACATTTCTAGGTGACTTCAACAATTCAAAACCATATATTTAGAGTTCTTTGTGTGCCAAGTACGAGAGTACACACTTGGAAAACAACAGTGGAAAAATAAAAACAGACAGGAATTTCTGCCCTCTTGGAGTATAATGAAAGCAGGGGTTTACTGGCACATGGGGGTTGAATGGTTGGAGTAAGGGTTTCCCTGGAAACACACACACACACACACACACACAGAGAAAATGCAATTGTGTATGCATACTGGTGCTATATAAGCAGGCAGGTACGCGTGAGGAAACTTTTACACACGTGTACCCCTTTTACTTGATTCATTTCTGTTTTGCTCATTGCTGCTTTTGTGACTATCTCCTACTCTGCCAGGGTCAGCTGATGTCCTCTGGTAGCACCGAGTCTGTGGGGAGCCCAGGACAGCAGAAGTGGCCACATGGAACAGATACAGAGTGTTCCCAGGAAGCCACAGCCAGTGCTGTTAGAGAGCTGTCCTGGTGTGACGGACAGCCCGCAGGCACAGGGATGGCCTCGTGTCACCCAGGGAGTGCCAAGCTGGTGGGGAAGGCCACCTCGGCAGGCCATGGCTACATACCAGGCCCGTCCGTGGTAGGGAGAGCAGGTGCGACGCTGTGTCCTACTGCAGAGGCAGCAGGTGCTGGGGTCTGGCTGTCCTCCTCCCCACCCCGCCTGCCTCTAGCTCTGGACCGAGGAAGGGGTCAGCCATTCTGCCGGGGCGCCATGGGCCTTGCCCTCTCGGTCATTTTCTCCATGTCAAACAATGGCCCAAAGGAGCAGCTTTGGATCTGCTTAGCTACAGCTCCAAAACTAAAGTAGCCTGAAAACCCATAGCCCTTGAGTAAGTGCCTTCTTATTTCTGGTCAGTTGCTTCCTCGGGAAATCAGCCAGGAGCAGGGAGGCAGTAGAAGAGGCCGGCCGTGCTGCTTACTGACCAGCGTCTCTGCACCAGGTCCATGCCTTCTTATCTGTGTCCCATTTAAAATCACTTAATCTCAAAATTTGGTTTTCTCATCTGTAAAGAAAGCCGAATAATACAAATAGCTTGTGACTGTGGAGATGCATGAATGCCATAATGAGTGTGAAGTATCTGGTAACTGTGCAAGAAAGATAAATTTTACTGCTCACATTTAGACACAAGAATCATCTTGAGAAAGAGGAAGCTGAAGTTGGTGGCTGGGTGTGACTGCTCACCAGTCTGGGGCCCTTCTCTCTCCAGGATGTCCGACTGGTGGAATCCGGCCCTGCGGACACGCATGCTGAGTGACAGCGGGCTGGGGATGGTCACGCCCTACTATGAGGACTCAGACATGAAGGACCTCAGCCACTCCCGCGTGCTACAGTAAGCCCTCTCTCTCTGTACTCTCCCGGGGCCCTGTGATTACTGGGAGAGCATCGTCCCACCGGCCATTCACTAATGGGAAGGATTCTCTCTTCTGAGGGGCTCAGGCTGTCTCGTGGAGGTGACATCTTATCCATCTCGCTCACTTTATCTACCCCAGACTTCTGATGGGGCTTCCCCTTCCATTTCTCCTGCTCCGAGCAGCCTTGACTCCTTGTATGTAAATGGAGAGATAATTTAAGCCCTCCCAGTGTTTTCTTTTGTGGAGTCCAGTATTGATCAACATCTCCCTTTGCCACATGGTGAAGACGTGCAGGAGAGGGAGCGATTGTGTGGAAGCGACATAGCGTTTTCCACTGTGTCACCTCCTGAGCCTGGCCATGTGGACTCTATGGACTATGGCCAAGTGGCTTTGTTGGCTAGAGGGGTTGTTGGTTTGTTGTGGCTGTGGTCTCTGTGGGTGAGCAGCGTGATGTCCTACATCAGGACAGCAGGTGTGTTTTCTGCTGAGGGCTGATGGCAGTCAGAAAGTAGGCTGCACCTTGGTTCTGTGTTCCTCCGGCCTGCCCCGTGGGAGGAGCAGGTTCTAGGTACACCCTCTCTTTAATTTCAGGACATTTACTCCATCTTGAAGGTTATGAGAGTTCAGTGTAGTCCTATCGGAGTTCCTAATCAAATAGTGACAATGGCTTTGTAATCACATGGTCTTATCATTTTGACAGACTAACAAGATTACTGAGACTCTTAGAACCCTAGGGTTAATGAAAGAGAAGAGACAGTGTCTTGTTCCTAACGGAAGACCAGGAACATGTCAGCATGACAAAGGGGAAAAAATGAGAAATCTGGAGTTAATTATTTCATTGGCAAAGGTGCTACTCAGACAGCCCGAGGGCAAAAGGAGACTTCATTTTAATTGCTGCTTTGTATTACCTCTTATTTTCTTGTGTGAAGAGGGGAAAGGAAAAAATGAATTACTATGGATTTTTTTTTCTTTTTAATTAAACCATGTTGTTTGCTTCTGATGGCATTTTGATTGCTTACAATGCAGGGTACTTTTCCATTTCCTTTTTATACAGAATGGAGGCTTCTGAACCAGGGTGAGTCAGCCACCCGTGGACAGTTAAAAAAGTGGCCATCTGTGGGCAGACTTATTGGAAAATTAGAGTTTAAATTAGCTGCAGAAATAGAAATTAAGCCTAGGCAAACTAGATGAATGTTTTAGTTGTCCTCATATCGAGGCTGTTTCCATAAAGTAGAATGTGATTTCAAGTCTGTTTCTCTACGTCCTGATTTTTCTATATATAACATTCTGATGTACACATCATGATCCGTGAAGTGATTGTTTCTAAGATTGTAAATAGTCTTCCTAAGAATCACAAATGAATGTACCACTTTATAAAACAGCCAAGTCCTTAAAATTCTATGCCAAAATCCACTCTGTTCTTTTTAAATTTAGGTTATATTATCCCTTGAGGGATTCCTCTTAATTTTTTCTTGATCTTCATGTGACAGCTATCAATTTTAATGGTCATTTTTACTATTTCATCTCTTAAATTCACGAGAGTAATTGACTCTTTAAAAATAAATCTTCAGAACTTCTTTGAAAACAACGTTAACATTCAAACATTCACCCTTTGAGTCTGCCCAGACCAATCTGCAGACATTGTGAATAAGTCATCTGTACTGTGCTTTGCCTGACCCACCAAGGACACAAACATAATAAAATGGTTGTTTTAAAGCACTTTTTAAAACCCCACAAAGTACTAACCTAAGTGTCATACCTCAACTTTTTCATTAGCCCTCCTAGTTTTCAAAATTATTGTGCCCGTTAAATCCTTAGGAGGCACATCTTTTCATTTCCTTCAGAGATATCTCTGATACAAATAGAGATAACTACAGTTGGAGAAATAGCTAATAATGTTAGTAATGATTGCTGCTGATAGAATACCTCCCATTTGCTTTGCACTATAATTAAATTATCTTTAAGTCTTTCAATAACTTTTAAATTTAGCCATTGTTGGCCAGGCACAGTGGCTTACACTTGTCATCCCCGAACTCTGGTCAAGGCCAGAGCATCACTTGAGCCCAGGCATTCTAGATCAGCCTGGTCAATTTGCAAGACTGTGTTTCTATGAAATTAGGCAGGTATGATGGCTTGAACATGGAGTCCCAGCTATTCAGGAGGATCACTTGAGCCCAGGAGTTCAAAACTGCAATGAGTTATGGTTGTCACCACGGCCTGGGTAGCAGTGCAAGAACCCATCTCAGAAGAAAACAAAATTTAGCCACTGCTTAATCAAGGACTAAACTGAGCTCATAGAGGGTAAAACATCTTTCTAAGTCACTCATTATAGCAAGTGTGGTTTGCCCTGAGGTCAGTTTGACTTCTTACTCTGTACTTTCCACAGTGCAACACTGTCTTCCTAAAGGGACTATATAAAGGCAACATGCCAGAGCCCCAGAAAAATTTCCTATGGCACATATATATATATATATACATATATATATATGTATATGTATTAATATTTGTGAAGTGAAAAATTCTACAATATATAAGCACTACATATGCACATTAACTAGACTGCAAACTTACCCAAAGGAAATATGGCTGAGAATTAATCGTAATACAATTATTTTTGCTTCAAAAAAGGAGATTTAAACAAAAAACAATGGTGGTAGATTTCAACTAAAAGATTATCAATGTGCTGTTTTTTTTTATACAATCTAATGTGATCTATGTGTATTTGACTTAATAAAATAGTTTATAAATTTTGAAAAAAATTAAAAATAAAAACAACAACAACAAAAAAAGATAATCAAGTGCGTACTAATAAGTACAACAGTTACATAAGAGGTACTCATGCATGTACCAACCACACTCATTTATTATGTCGTTTTTTAGGTATATTTGTTTCTTTCAATCCATAAGCGAAACAGAGTCATATAAAAACATGTAATACTGTGTTGTGGTTTTTTGCTGTATTGTGCAGGTTCAGTATTTCTAATCAGAAAATCTGCAATATGAAAGGCTCCAAAGTTAGAAAAACGTTGAGCGCTGCCATGATATTCAAGGGAAATGCTCATCGGAGCATTTTGGATTTCAAATTTTCAGAAATACAAATGCCAAGTATCCCAGAATAAAAAAAAAAAATCTAAATCTAAAATGCTTCTGATCCCAAGCATTTTGCATTTAATTCAAAATTGATACATGCAATTTTGAATAATTTTTGGTATAGAGTATCACAGCATTAGTATGCCATAAATTATTTCTCCATTTTAATATTGCTCTCTAATATTTTACTGACTTATAAAATGAAGCAACATGGTCAAACATACTGGTACACGTGTCCTTCTGTGTTATACAAAATAAATGTTGTTTGTCTTTACTACAGATTGCAAAATGCTTCTTTTCACTAGGAACGTGAGAAGGGCCTGAAGACTTATAATATTCTGGGTCCAATTGGCATCTGTTGGTTTCAGCTTTAAAGCCCCAGTCAACTTGGAGATAAGTTCAGTGAAGTTCAGAAATGAACTTCAGGATTCTGTTAACAACCATGATATAAAAGAAATCAGCAGGGAAACCTTCCCTGCCACCACCCCCTCCCTTGATTAAAGTTCTCAGCAGAGGCTGCTCCCGCTGCTCCCGCTGGAGACTGGATCAGCCCAGACTGGAGCCCTGTGTGTCCTCCAGTGGGCCCAGGCAGGAGGATGCTGTGGCCCCATGGGGCCTGCTGAGCCCCCCAACTCAGGAGCTCTATTACCCTGGTTGCTCATCCTTACATTTCTGTCAATAATTTGGGGGAAAAAATACACATTCTATGTGGCAAAATAAAGCACTTTTTTATATTAAATGTTTAAATTTAGAAACCTTATAATTTTTAGGAAACTATATAGATACCCACTTATATACAGACCCTCAAAGAGGAATTAAAACTCCAAAAAAGGATGTAAGATGTAGTGTCTTTAAAACCTACAAACAAAGTAAGAAACAATCTTGATAACCAATTTGGAAATAAATTAATGAGAGGTGATGAACTCCCATTATTACTGCTAGGACCATAATGAATTTGTCTTTAAGATTAAAAAAAAAAATACTTTCAGTATCTAAGAAAGTTCTATTTAAAATAACACGATTCCAGAAAAGATATTTGCTGTTATCATTAATTATATCACCACTTCTTGTGACAAGACTGTGTTTCAGTTGGCAGAAGATTAATAAGGAGGGAATTAAGTTTTAGCAGGAGAATCTATTGTGTCATAGAAAGGACTTGCCCCCTTCAGAGGCTATGAGATAAGAGAAAAGGCACCAAATGAACACTTTGATATATTCTTTCCAAGCTTCCCCCCCACCCCCACTCTGATTCAGATAGGTTAAAGGAACTGGGAAATAATTGTTTTACATTCTGAATTAAGAATAATCTTTTTTCCAGTTCTTAGATTTTGTGAACCCCCCAGGTTTTCTCAGCATGCCCATGTTGTAAGCATGAAAGAACCAAGATGAGGAACTGTCATGCAGGAAGGGGAGAGAATCTTGCTGCAGGATGATGGTTCCAAGGAGGAGGGCAGTGAACCCCCTGGGAGCAGATATTCAATCCGTTCAATCCATGTCTGTGTCCAGGCTGGTATCTCTTACCTGATCAGCTAAGCAGGGCTAATGGGTTTTTATGATTGGTAAGAGATAATGTTCTTCAAGGATGAACTACTACAATGCATGAGGTCTGATTCACGATCTTATCCAGATTCCGAGAAATAGGTTAAACCCTTCTGTCAATCATTTATTGAAAAAAAACTCAACATTCATCCCCTTTGGTGCCTTCAGTTAGTCACTGAAGAGATAACGCTACATAAGAAATAATTATTGCTCTCGAAGATAAACCGTTTCTTATGGTTCCTGCTGAGGAGTGAATGGATACACACAGAGAGTATTCTGGAAAGGAGAGGAAATAGGATTGGCTGCCTTCTTTACATTTTGCTTTTTTATATTTACATGTATGGGATGAATATTTAAAGATTTTATAGCAACATTAGCCTCAAAAATAGGCATTTGAGGCTTCCCTGAATGTTTTCTTCCACGTTTGCACAGGAGTATCTGTGTTTTCCTCATTACATAAGCTAGAAATTCTTCTGAGATAACTGAACTCACTCAAGAACAGTCTAAACCTCAGCCTACCTGACATGTGCTTAAGGACATTTGTACAACTAAGAAATTATTGGGGACATTCGAAATATCTATTGACCTTTAAAACGAAAAATATAGCCGTATTTTAGTGTAGTCTAAAATTCTAAACCACTTTATCAAGAAGACAGCCCTGAAACCTCCCCCATCAGAAACTCAAATGTTCTTGGCTGAGCATAGGAGAAATAGCTTCATTCCCCTGTTGTCCTCTGGTCATCTATTTCCTTTACTCAATTTCTTCTGAGAACATTAGGTTAAGGCCTGACCCTCATAAAAAGGGTAATTGTGCTTATTGTCAAAGCTCCAGGTTCTCAACAGAAAGACAGACTATCCGGCAATGGTTTGGGTTGTGGAACTATCCTTCGAGTATCACAATCAGATAAAAGGGAGAAAATTAATCTTCTTAGAGGGAAGCAGGTTTTGCTGGAATATATCTTAGAGACGAAATCAGCGCTGTCAGGATGGAGATAGTTCCTAGCATCTGTTTTACCAAGATACTTGGGTCCCATGCCTTCTTACCTTTGACTGGTCTGAATCTCGCTCACCCTAGATAATCACTCCAGCCGAAAAGAAGCAAGAGAGAGGACCTGTATCTTCCTTTCTTTTTTTCCTTCCTAAATAACCTTGTTATTCTAGCCAAGCACATAATAATACTCTGTCCCTATATGTGTGCAAAATATTTAATAAGATGTTTTTCTTTGTTCTTTATATAATTGTTCCTCCAGCAGTTATGGGCATGGAGGCCCTAAACCACTGGGGGGGGAGTGGAATCTCACATTTCCATTTTCAATTTCAGTGAGTGAAAGAGCCAAAGTAGAATTCCAGATCTTATTTTGGTGAACATTAAAATTAAAAAAGGTATATTAAGTATCCATTTTATTTAAAAGGATGCCAGGAGATTTTGGCTTTCCATTTCCATGAGTTTCAAGTTTTGCCAATGATTACGATGCAAGATAGTATTATCACTGTGGACTGGCTTTGTTTTCATCATTTGCAAAATCTGGTGGCCTCATCTAATCACACTTCAGGAATATTGTGAATGTTAATCAAATTCATGTTTAGTGCATGTGAGTTTCTTAGATGGCCAAACTTTGAATTGCTCCCTCTGTCTCCATAGCCCTTTGAACCATACCTGGAATGGCGAGTTCAACAAAGCAGGCTTCTTCGCTGAATGGATGGGGTCTGGGTGTTAGAGAAAATCTATTCTCTCAAACCAAAATAGATATACATCTGTTTGGATTGTTATTTCATTGCAAAGTGATTATAGCAAAATAATATGTAACATTTTTCATCATTTTCATTAGGCTATGAAATTCACTTATGTATTTCAAAATTTTTGTGGGTATACTTGCTCCAGGGGATTCACATATCAAAATATTAGAGATGCATTGAATTCCTAAGTCGGAGAGATGTTGGTATTTCCCAGGTAAGAAAGTAAAAAGTAACTGTGGGGGGTATGGGGAGTTGGAGGCACTGCTGACCAGCACAGGAGCAGGTAGGGTGGCAAGGAAGAGTTACGTCAAGGAGCCACTGCTGTACAGCGTTCCCCACGTTACATCTCTGGGTAATTTGGGTGCAGTTTAGTCTGCCAGGAGGTTCTAGATGCTGTTTTAATGGAGAGGAAGATGACTCGGCACGTGGGAAATCCTAAACTGATAGAAGTTTATGAAGGGAACAGTCTCAGAACTTTCTCAAGATTTCCAATAAAAAGAGACCCAGGGAAGCCAGAGCAGTGGGAAACATGGGGGGAATCTGTGCAGAAAAGCTTCTGAAGGGGCTGAGAGTGCTGGAAAGGGACTCTCGGAGATTAGCGGCGTCTCCTTTAAAAACAAAACACACTTCTCCTTCCTTTGGAGAACATATTCTGCCTTGAGGCATGAAAGGAAGTTAGTAAGAAGGTGACAGGGCCTGGAGTGACAAAGCGGCTTTAGCGTCACCTACATCTGGGCAGATGCCAATGCTCCAGTGCTCTGCGCACTCAGCCCTCATGGTCACCCAGTGTGGAAGAGGCTTGTTGGCCGCAGCTGTGCCAGAAGGGGCACAAGGTGCACAGCCTGTCCTGGGTGCCCCGGGGCAGCTGTGTGCTAAGGCCTGGGTCCCTGTGCCATCCACACTGGGAAAGTAGGTCTCTCAGCCTTACTCCAATCCCTGGATCTTCCTGCAGGGCCTGATAGTAACAGCTAGATGTCGAAACCTCCCCAGTTTGGTAAGTAGAGTAGGAATCTAAGGTAGGAGGGGCGATACTGAAGTGAAGACCAGGTGGCACTGATTTGAGGGATGCTAGTTCTACAAAATGATGGCACTTCAGTCCTTGAATGCCCAGTTTTTTTTTAAAGCACAGGGGATAAATTTACCCAGGAATAATAATCACTCCCGAGAACATGCTGGGTAAATGTCCCTGCTATCAGGGCATAGTTTCTGAGGATGCAACTAATGGTTTTTCCTTCTTTCTGAAAGGGGACAGTTCTCTGAGGTGAAGTCACCTGGCAGGTCATGTTGTTGGGGATCCAGAGCCTGTGGAGCCCAGGTTCCTCAGGACATCTCCCATGTCACCATTTCCACAGCAGGCTCTGGCAACAGGAGGGAATGTGGCAATCGAGTTTTCTTTTCTGTAGATTTTCAGTTTATAAATGAGGGTACCTGTGAGGATGGAAGCTAAATATGTGTTTTTAATTCAGATGATTAGAGAGGAGAGCCAAGTTTCTACTGCATATGACTTTGGTACGTCTGCTTGTGACACTAAGTATTTCTGCATATAGAACCTCCCTTCTGCCCACTGGTCCTGGGACTAACCCTGCAAAGGGCTTCTCTCATCTCCTTCCCTCTGAGTGCCTCTGAAGCTTGCCCCCACTCCATTCCCTCCTCCCCACCTCCACAGAGAGGGGCCGGGACCCCAGAGACACGCGGAGGCAGCACCTTGCCAGGGAAAGCACAGTCGCCCTCTCGGTCTCTTGTCCCATCTTCCACCCCTGTTTGCCGTGTCTCTTCAGAGTCCAGTGATTTCAGCCCCAAAGGTCTGTCTGTTCTAAGGTTCCAGTCACCTCCTGACAACATCCCGCCCTCCCTGCCACTCATCTCTAAGACACATCATCAGTCCATTTTCTGCTTTCTCAAGCTCTCACCAAGATTCTTTGTTTCGTCAGCATCTCTGCCTTAGTGGAACAATTTCATTAATCAAATCTAAAGTACAAAGGACTGATCATGCCAAAAATACTTGCCCGGCAATCTCAGGTTGGAAGGATATTGACCATCACCGCTCAGTGTGTTCAGGGTGGGGTCAGGAACGTGAGGGATGTCCCTGTTGCCACTGGAAACAGTGGAAAAGAGGGTTATAGACAGTGAGGAACAGCTTTAAGGTGCCTCTGGGGTCCCCTAAACTCAGAAGGAGACCAAAGCAAGAGATGTCTCCACAAGACAGAAGCCTGCTTGTTTGGAATCTGAAAGGTGGAGACCACATTTCCTCATTACTGACTTTTGTGGATCTTGCCCTAATCATCATTCATAAGAAAAACAACAAACGTGATCTGAACAGTTTTCTGGAGCTGGTCTCGCCCCACAACTCCCTTAAAATCTTCTTGAAAGTAGGAGCGAAATGTTATAAGTACCTCCCCCAACTTCTGGAATGGAGATAATCCCACAGGGGTGTTTAACATTCAGATGGTAAATGAACTGGATCGTTCTCACAGGTAGCTGGTGGAGTCCACTTTGCTCTCTGGTTTGTGGTATCACTGTGTTTTATCTGAATTTGTTTTCTCTTGTTCTCGAAAAGCCCCTCTCCTGATTACATTATTGAGAAACTCTCCTCTCTTTTAGACACAGAAAAGTCAGGAAGCGCCAGCCACATTTTCGACTGTTACCCGATGCAGCGTCAGGCACACCCCTCTCCTGAGAAGCAGGTGGGATGGTAGGAGACGAGACAGGAAGGCGTCTGGGGGAGGTTACAGTTATCCTCAGGAGGAGTGCCAATGCAGCTTCCCACTCCACCGATTTTTTTTTTTTGTCTTCCATTTTTCTAAAACTAGGTTTAGAAGTCCTTATTTGGACTTCATAAAAATAACTAGCTGCAGCTGAGCCCTTCCCCAATTACCACGGCCCCACAAGGTAGGTGCCGCCTCTCCCACATCGGGAGATATGTGAGATGGCTTTGCTTATAAGCGCCACGTACTAACACTAAACGTAGCACTCATGTGATTTGGTTTCACAGTCTAGAGCTTTATATTCCAACTTATGCTCAAAAAGAAAAAAACGTTCCACATTCACAAAATCCAGATGGATTATGTCTCAACAGAAGCTGTTGGCCAGGGCTCCCAGAGTCACTAGGTAAAGCCAGCAGCTCCGGGCAGCTTTCTCTGAACGGTGGCCCCTACTGGTCCTCTGTGGGTGGATTGTAGAGTAATATGCCTTTTCTATTCCTTTACTCTCTTCCTACAAAGTGGGCTGGAGAGTAGATGACAAAGACCGATTTCTAAAGTGTCTCCTCACATCCTATATTTCTACACAACTGCCTGGTTTAGTGATTTTTTTTTTCATTTCATCTTCAAAATGCTAAAATATATGATGGTCAGATTTTCAAGTTTCATTTTGAATAAGTGTGTTAAGGGTTACTTTCTTCAATTCCATACCTTTTTTTTTTTTTTTTGCCGGGGCTGGGTTTGAACCCGCCACCTTTGGCATATGGGGCCAGCGCCCTGCCCTGTTGAGCCACAGGCGCCGCCTTCAATTCTGTATCTTTCTTTTATTCTTTTCCATGTCCAGTGTCCCCTTTTGCCCCTTCCTTCTGTCCATAGATCTCAAAGAAACCCCTCACCCCTCATTTTGTTACAGTTCTTGGGAACTAACAGTAGGTGGCAGTAAAGTTTCATACTCAAAGGAAATTTGGGGCCTCTCAGAAAACTGATTAAGGAGGGGATCAGAAGATTTTTTAAATACAAAAAAGCATAATTGTAAATTCTAATAGTAGAACAACACTTTTTTATATTTAAAATATATTTTTAGCTGCCTGATAATATTGCATGTATTTGACATTTACCACGTGATGTTTGTAAGTGTCTTTGCATGGTGGAATGGCTAAATCTATCTAAGCAACAAATGTTACTTCACATAGTTACTACTTTTGTGGTGAGAACACTTAGCATCTACTCTCTTTGCATTTTTCAAGAATATAATATAACATCACTAACTACAGTCGCACTGCACAATATATCTCTTGAACTCATTCCTACTTACCTGACTGTAATTATCTAGCATTTGACTCACATTTCCCTAACCCCAATAAGGCTATTTGCTAAAGGCCAAACAGAACTAAATATAGCAATCTATTTAAAATAAAAACAAGATATTTCAAGCACAGTTCACATGGAGGTCAATAGAACATATTTTGGGATAGGAGAGTCTTCAAGACTAGGAAATTATAATAAAGGGAATTAGTGGAAATTTGCATTAAATGAAGAACTTACCAAATGCCCTTTATTATTCCGTTTTGGAAATAACGTCCTTCCCGCCACACAAATGCTTGTCTCTGTCTCCTTCCCTCCATCTTGTTCTCTCCGTACCCCTCTCCTTGGTTGGTGGTGAATGTTACCTTTGAGGCTGTTTGGCATCCCCTGAATGGGTTTGTGGCCACTTGAATAGAGAATGTGTTTGTGTTTATTGAATGCCACTTTGTGTGGTTGCTGTAACTTTCATCTCTGCAACTCTCATTTCGCCTGCTCTCCCTTACTGTATGTGCTTTGTTCGTTAGCCTTAAGAGAAATATTTGTACTTGGAACAAAGGCAAACAAAGAGAGGATTATACAGTTGGGGGAGATTCTCAGTGCTGAGGGATTTCTGGATCTATTCTACCTAACTGGAGATGCTCTAGGGCTGGAGTGGTGGAGGCAAAGATGTCACTCAGACGTGTGGTCTCGATATTTGTTGCTGAGCTCCTCAAAATGAAGGCACAGGCCTAGTATACTTGTTTCCCAGAGAGAGGCCGTGTATGGACACCCCTGAGGGGACTGTGAGGAGGCAGAGCTAGTGCCCAGAGATAATAATCTACAGCTATGCTTTCAAGACATGTTAAATCCCTTGGCTTACATGATTTAAATGAAGATTCTTGTCCACCAGCAGTTTCAGGAAATAAATTGAATCTGTGGAGCATCACCACTTCAAGGTAAAACAGAACCAAAATAAAAGATAGTGTTTCCGTAGCAGTGATGCTGACTCTTGAAATATGCCTGGGAGGAGCAGCCAGCCATGAAAACAGTTTCCTCTTGGGACTTCTTGGGAGTTTAACTGAGAGGTAGCATCATGGCTCAGAGGGCAGGGAGCAAAGTCGAACCTGGGGGATGTTGACCGATGTGAATGTTCTGGTGTGTTCAGGATAGGAACAGGAGGGTTAGCACGTGGGAGGAGGCTGTTTATCAAGAGAAGATTGGATTCCACCAAAGCAAGAGAGAAATAGATGAGAAAAGTCCTGGGAACTCCCAGGGCCATAGTCAGGAGAGGGGAAATGAGATAAAAGAAAAATGACAGAAGCCAGAGGGAAAGATTGTTCGGAATTACTGTCCAGCTATATACCAGAGGCTTCCCTTTCTTTTCCTGGGTAGGATAATTGATCACCCCATGCTTGTAGAAAGTAATGTTTTTGCTGTGGTCCTCATCCCTAAGGCTGGAAGGTAAAGAGCAAAGATAGGTGTAAAAGAGAAATTTAATGACATGCACACATGGAGTGAATCATTTTCTGTGCGTGGAAAATGTGCCACTTTGTTCCCCAGTGAGGACTCTCGATAAGAACTGTTTATCTGAAGTGTTCCCGGCAGCGTGTGGAAGTAGCAGACCCTCTAGTGCCCCCTGGCATTGCCCCATTGTTTTCTACTGTAACTCCACAATGGTAATCAGGAAATGAAGGATCTTGGCTATGCTAGTCAGAACTGTGCATTGGCATGAATATCTCCCAGGTCCTCTACCCCATTAGCTGTCTGTTCTCTTAGCAAAACCTTCCACTGCTGAGTATCTGCATAGTAGTCTCTGTCCTGGTGTCTACTCACACTCTGCTTTACACCCGTGCTGTGTGTTCATTCCAAGCTCTCCAACGTCGTGGCCCCTTTCCTTGGCTGACTCTCCACCAGGTGCAGGTTTAGACGTGGGAAGCAGCAGGTGTGTGTGTTGGGAACACTGAGGAGGTAGACAGACATTCATTGTGGATGATGTTCTTCAAAAAATAAGACCCACATCCCTGGGTCTCCAGTAGTCATCCAGTCTGTCCTCTATCTTTAGTGGATAATCTATCTCCACGGAAGAAAATGATAGAGGCATTGTGAGGAAGGGCCCAGTGAGAAAGGCATGGGTGCTAGGGAATGAAAGCCACGAGATGAAAAGAAAAGAGAAATAGTGTACAGAGGTTTAAAAAAAAAAAACCTGTTAGGATAGTATTATCCAAATAAGAAAGATATCATAGCAGGACAAGCTTTTTAGTTCGTAACATTTCATGGAGGTTACAGAGGAAATGAATGTCTCCAAAACCTACTGTGAAGCCTTTCACTAGATTATAGAGGCAGAAACAGTTATGATACGTGTTATTTCAATTCCACATTTATCCACTACAAACAATAAAACATC
Source organism: Galagoides demidoff (assembly GCA_963574575.1). NCBI lineage: Eukaryota > Metazoa > Chordata > Mammalia > Primates > Galagidae > Galagoides > Galagoides demidoff. The sequence continues at coordinate 75,051 of CAUYQV010095663.1, forward strand.
ATAAGAGGTACAACACTTTTTAAAGACCCTTGCCTTGCAAAACACAACACTCCTTTGCTCTTGTGTATTCTTATTTGCTGGTAGAAAATAGGCACGTTTTCCAGGGCCTTGAAATTGATCTACTTGAAGGATAAGAGGCTTTGAAGGGAAATTTGCTGATGGCAGGTAATTTAAAGAACATATTTTAGTTTCCTAGAGATTCTTTATGTTTTAAGTGATGAAAGAACCTAGTTAGAGTTCCGTCCAATGTTATAGCCTCTAGCCCAGTGTGTGCCAAATATCTCATTTCCTCAAATTTTTCAAATTTGCATATATTAATATAATAAAATGATTCATTTCAAGATGTTCTAGTTGTATTTAGTTGAGTAAGTTTATATCTTCAGACTTTCTCCTGGCAGCACCCGTACCATAGAGAATAAACTCACTTCTTTGGGGACTGGGAGACTTGCCTGAAGCTGACTGCCTCAAACACAGATTTTTCTTTTTTAAAAAAGTTTGTGGCTTTAGAAATTTAAGAAACTTTTGGTTTGCAATCTATAGTATGGCTGTTCTGGTTTCAATAAGAAAATGATATTTTACTTTTTACCAGTTAAATTGCATAGTATTTTGTTTTCCCGAAGCTTTTCTTATTTCTAAGTTTCCATGTGTATCCTAACTGGAGAAGTTTTGTCTTCGTTTAAAAGGAGAGAAAAGTAGGTATATTCTACTAAGCAGGGTGAATATTGGAAAAGAGACTTTCACCAGCAAATACTCAAATCAAGACTCATAGAAGAATAATTCGAAGAGAAATATATATATATAAATATATAATTTTAAAAAATGTCTTTAAATTGACAGATAAAATTATTGTATATATCATATACAACATGGTAGACCTTGTAAGGATAGCTAAATCCAACTGACACACAGTCATCCTTTTTGTGGTATGAACACTTATCATCTACTCTCTTAGCATTATTAATAATAAAATATGTCATCAATATCGTCACCACACTAAACAATAGATCTCTTGAACTAATTCTACTTGTAATTTGGTGCATTCAAGCATCTGTCCCCACTGCCCCAGCCTCTGATAATCTTCTTTCTATTAGATCAACCTTTTTACATGCCACCTGAATGCAGTATTTGTCTTTCTGTGCCTGGTATAATGTCCTTTTTAGGTTTGTCCACGGCAAATGATAGGATTCTCTTTTTTAATGACTGAATAGTATTCTTTTGGTGCGTATATACCACATTTTCTTTATCTGTTTTACACACTGATGAACAATTGATTCTGCATTTTGGCTTTTGTGCCGAGTGCTGCAGAGAAACATGGGAGGGCAGGTGTCTCTCTTCAACAGGCCGGCTGCATTTCCTTTGCTATATACTCAATAAGGCAATTGCTGGATCATGTGGTGATTCCGCTTTTAATTTTCTGAGAAAGCTCCACAGTGCTTTTCATAATGACGACCCTAATTCACGTTCCCACCAACAGTGTGTGAGGGCTCCCTTTTCTTCCCATCCTTGACAACGCTTGTTATCTTTTAGCTTTTTGGTAGCAGCTGTTCTAACAGGTTCAAGGTGATTTCTCATTGTGGTTTTGATTTGCATTTTCCTGATGGTTAGTGATGTTGAACATTTTTGCCTATACACATTTTCCATTTGTAGGTCTGTTTTGATAAATGTTTATTCAGATCTTTTTAATCTCTCGATGGGTTATTTATTATTATTATTCTATTGTGTTGAATTCCTTCTATATTTTCAGTGTTAACCTCTTATCAAATGTATAGTTTGCCAATATTTTCTCTGGTTCTTCGGCTTGTCTTTTCATTCTAGTGATTGTGTCCTTTGCTGTGTAGAAGCTGCATAGTTCGGTGTGATCCCATGTGTCTATTTTTGCTTTTGTTGCTCATACTTTTGAGGTCATTTCCAAAGAATCGTTGCCCAGACAAATGTCGTGTACATTTTTCCTACGTTTTCTTTTAGTAATTTCATAGTTTCAGGTCTTACATTTAAGTTTTTAACATGATTTGAGTTGATTTTTGTTTAGGATGTGATGTGAGGGTCTAATTTTACTTCTGTACATGTGGGCATTTACTTTTCTCAACACTGTATATGGAAGACACTGTTCTTTCTCCATTGTGTATCTTTGGCATATGTATTGACAATTGCTTGGCTGTAGATGTATGGACTTATTTCTAGGCCCCTATTTTGTTCCGTTGGTCTATTTCTCTGTTTTCATGACAATGCTGTGCAGTTTTGACTACCATAGCTTTATAGTATGTTTTGAAGTCAGATAGTGTGATGCCTCCAGCTTTGTTCATTTTGCTAGAATGTTTTCTCAGTATTCAGAGTCTTTTGTGGTTCTATACAATTTTTAGAATTTTTTTTCTATATCTGTGAAGAGCGACTTTGGTACTTTGATAGGAATTATATTGAATCTGTAGATTGCTTTAGATAGAATGAACATTTTCCATAACTTAGGTAGTTCAAAGGCTTTGGACAAACCTTTGCATTTTTCATCTCCTGTTGTCTTATAGCTATTTCTTGTTCATTATTTTTTTCTTTAAATTTATACCTTGAAAATTCTCTATCTCCTTCTCTTCTTCCTTCCTCTATTTCTAAATTTCATGGAGATTTATTAATAATTTTTACTTCATGCTATCATCTTTCATCATGTTCCCTGCCTATGTTTTGTTTTGTCTTACAATATTTTTGCTTAGATATCATGCTGGTTCCTTCTTGATTATTACTTGTGATATTTACAGTGGATGACTTTCTCTTGGAGCTTGTAGTTTGGGATAGATAATGGGGGTTAATGAATTGACAGGCTGCTGGAAGTTAGAATTTTTGTGTGTTGTAGTCAAACCCTTTCTTACAAGCACTTTCTAATGGGGTTTGATTCTACCCACTAGCAGGACTCCCTGGCTTACAGCAGAGGGCTTTCTGCCATAGGTTTTGTGCTTGTTGTATGATATAGCTCAGATCTCTTTAGCTGAATGCATTGAAACTCTTTCTCTGAAACCTGGTCCCATTTTTAATGTACGTTCTTCTTCATAAATGAAGGGTTAAGTTTATAAATATCTAGTTTAGTAAATGATGGTATTTCCTTTTCTGTTTCTCATACTCCCTGTTATTTTCTATGAGTTTCAAAAGGAATTGAAGACTAGAGAAATTTTTCTTCTGCTTTATTAACATGTAAGGGTTGTGGTGATAGTCTTTAACTTGACCTCTGCTTTTTTTTTTCTTTCTTTCTTTTTTATTTTTTTATCTTTTTTTTATTAGATCATAATTGTGTACATTAATTCTATCATAGGATCCAATGTGTTGCTTCCATATGCAGTTTGGAAAACTCGCATCCAACTGGCTAACATAGCCATCATGTCTTTCTCATAATTGTTGTGTTAAGACATTCATATTCAACCTTTAGACAAATTCGCATGTATCCTACTAGGATAAATTATAGGCGTGATCCTCACAATATCATTTTCTTCACCCATCCTCCTCCCTCCCCTTTCCCCGTAGTCTAGGGCTCCATTTGGATTGTAGCTTTCTTAAGATAGCTAACAATTAGTTTCATAATAGTGACCTCTGCTTTTTTAATTTGTCTTCTTGTTCTTTTATGGTTCACTCTCCACAGCCTACTTATTCAAAAGAACAAGTCAGAATGTGCGACTTCTCTGCCTCACAGGCTTGCTCCAGATAGCTGGGAAAGTAAATTGCAGGCACTTCCAACCAGCCTCACAGGCCCCATGTGCAGCGGCTTCTCACTCCTCTCATGTTTTGCTCTGTCGCTCCTTTGCATCTTAGCAATGCCAAGTTTCACATATATCTAATAACACACTGTGAAAATTCATATCTGGGCTCCTTTTTATACAGCTATTGCTTCTGCCTGGAATTCTCCTTCTTTCTTCACTACCTAATAAGTTCCTATATATTCTTCAAAGCCTAGTTCAGGTGACTCTTGGGTTTTGAAACCTTATTTCACTCTTTGGAATATAATGGATCCCGCCTCTCTCTCTACTTCTTTATTTCTGTATTTTTTTTATACTTTACCATAATTGGTTGTTTTTTTACATATTTTCTTCACTCTGTGATGGATTCCTTGAAATTGGTCTGTGTATCTCCACTTGGCACAGGGCCTGGTCCTTAATAAAATCTTAAGTAATAAACTAAATCAATATACATTAAAAGATTCAAACCTATATAATAATTATTTAGGATTAATAAAATAGGACAAATATTTTTAATTGCAAGGCTTGAAATTTTTTTTTACTTTGCTGAATTTAAGAAAACAATGTAAAAATATGGAAATACATAGAACAAAGGAAGAACATTAATAAGTGCTCTGTAGACCATAAGAAAGGGGTAGTGATCGGGAAAGAGTGAAGAGAGAAACTGTAAGTCATGGAGATGTTTGAATGCTGGCAGTAGTTTACATCACAGGGACAAATGCTAGCTTCAAGATAAAGTATCCTTGGAGGAAAAATAAACAGTCTGGGTCAAAACCGCATGTCCTTCAGATGTGGTGGGAAGACTGAGCAGGGAGCCTTCCTGAATGCCTCATCTACCAGGTTGAGGAAAATGATTTGTTCCTGGGAGTCACCTCTTATTTTTTTTTTAAACTACTTATATTGCTGATTTCAGAATATTTCTTCTCCCCTGAGCTAACTTTTTATGCCCATTCCCAGTAATAATGGAGGATATGCACGTCTCAGTAGTACAGTGTAGTGACTCGTTGCCATGAAAGGTGAAATACTGAGTGAGGATTGAAATACTCCATATGTCTTAAAATTCCACAAATGCAAGCATGTGGGAGACATTCAGCACAGAAACTCAACATGACTAATCTTCACCAAACACTCTGAAATCAATAGTCCTTCCCCACTGCCTGGACATACAACAGAACTCATCCCGTTGGGACTCTAACGGGCCATCTGGAACGTTTCAGATTTAATATCAGGGCTTTGCTTTTGCAGAAAGGCAGAAAAGACCTTGCTTCGCAAACACTCTGTCTGAGAGTTTAGTTGTCCATTGGCATGAATTTTTCTGTGTTTCTATAGCTCTGTGAGACATTAATTGTAAGCAATTCAAGACATGTTTTTGCTAGCTTCTTGTCAGAAAACCCCAGGAGGGAAGTTGTTGCCTTGTGCTGGGTTTTTATGCCTTAGGAAGCTCATCTTATTTCAAATATTTGTTTCTCTTTAAGTTCACTTTCCTATCCCATTTTACCTCTGGTTCAACACCTGCCCCCTTTTATTTTTCCTAATCAAGAAGGCAGGCTATGGGCATTCTGTTTCTGGGTGTGTCAGATGTTTGGCTCCAAGAGCTCCTGAATTATAGCCAGTCCAGAGCTTCAGACTCATCCCCAGGCCCCTGACTCAAAGTTGGTAGAGGATCAGAAAAACTTGTCTTGAAAGTAGTTCGACGTAGAGAAAATTGAGCCCTAATAGTTAGTATGACTCTCTTTCTCTGTGAGAGACCCAGAGAATCACGAGAGTGGCAGGTGAGTTCTGTATATGAAGGTCAGAAAACCGGCCTCCAAGGGAGAATGTGCATGTGCCGTGTGGCGATACCAGGCTTAATGGTTATGGTAGAGATTCTCTAGTCTCCCAGAGTCTCTTGATGCTGGAGGCAGAGGAACTGCTCAGGGTCTGCAGTTCTGCAAAAACGAAGCTGGAGACATTCCATCCAACTTCTCCACGTCCTCCTCATCAGTGCTAATGTCAGGCAAGCAGCTTTTGTCTACTGCTTCCTGTTGTATGATAATAAATATGGACCTGAGGTTTGCTCCTGAGGGATCCTCCCAGAGTCCTTCAGTCCCCCAACATGGACTCTATGTCAAGCCTTTTTATTCCTCACATCAACCCGCCCGATTTGGTGACCCCACACTCTTCAGTTTGACGGTAACATGATGACTTTCTGAGGCGCTCCGGGATGTGTCTGAGTCTGAAGGCCAATATGGTGGTGCTGAGGCTAATTCAACTTATTTTAATCAAGGGTTCACTTATTCTAAATAAGGTGTAGTCTCAGTTTCCAAGGGAGTTACCATCTAGTGGGAAGGTGTGGCATGTGGATAAAGGAACTTTAAGAGATGGATAAATCAGCTCCTCCTAGGGAGGCCAAGTGGAGTTTTTCAAGCAGTGATGGCCTAGTGATGGGTGGGTTTCCACTCGTGGTGGTCCATGTCTGCCTCCTGGATGCCAATTTTCTTTCCAACAAAAATTGGGACTCTGTAGTTTCCATCCAAAAGTCTCCTTGAAGAGACTCATGCGGTTGAAATGGTTTAACACTTTGTTACTAACAGAAGTTCAAAAAAAAAAATAGTAATCAGTAAAATAAAGCAATATCAAGCAACCCCAAATAGCTAAGACTTTTTAAAAACCACTTGTGCATCTTCTGAATGATTCTTCCCAACCATTTGTTGCCATGTCTCATAACTGTTAGTTATATTAGCAGGGGCTCTTATTGACAAACTCCTGTATTTATCTTCGGTAGTCTCCTTGTAACAGACTCCAGTGGGCCAAGCATGCAGAGAAGGAGACCGTCTCTACTGGAGGAAGGACATGATTTCATGTCTTTCCCTTCAAAATTCCAACTCTGGATACAGTATGTTCTCCCCAGAAAATAGTAAGCTGGGAGTCAAAACTGGACTCTTTCAAACTGGAGGTGAATCTCCAACATTATCTCAATTGATAGAGAGAAAAAGAGGCTTTTTTGGTTGATATGATTTTTCATCTGCTATCTTACTATTACAACTAGAGGTGACTGGTATGCAAAAGTTATTGGTTTATGAAAGTTCTGTTTGCCCCCACTAGTTTCCTTCTGGTCTCATCCTGATTCTTTGAGGTTTATAGAAATAAGGCCAGCCTCCAGAGGGTCTATGTCATGCTCTCTCAAACATCCATGAGAATGGAAACAAAAATCAGTACACGAGAAGGGTTTGTGCTATTTCTATTACTTCTATCTCAATTTATTCTGTGGAGATCTCTTTGCACCTATAGACGCTCCATCTAGTGTGTGCTCATATCCCTGACATTTTCTTTGGAGGCGTGGCCTTAGACACCATCATAGGATTTCATCTAATATCACATTTCTATGAGTTCTCTTTCTGTGTGTGATAAATTCAGATTTAACAAGTTTGTTGCAGACCTGTGACATCATACATAGACTGACATTTTAGTAGCCCACGGCACCTAGCCAATCCAGGTAAGATTTGGGGACGGTTGATTGGAATATATAGTGTTGCCAACACATTAATTATATGCATATGGTATACTCTTTTGAGTTTTCATTCAATTGAATTTTGGAAATTAATTTTTATGAAATTATTCTAGATAATTATTGTAATTATCACATACAAAATGTTTATCATGCTTATTATCTCATTTTAGGTCACCAGTGTCTTCAGAAGATCATGGTAAGAATCTGTCTTATTTATACTAATTTAGGATTAAATGTTGAGCCCTAGTCCTTGCATTTTTTGGTCAGAACAAAGAATTATTTAAGAAAATGTCTCTAAGATTTTGAGTGTGAAATGTCAAGAACCTTAAGAATGTTTAAGTATCCTAGCTAAATTTGATATATTATTGTCAGATATGGTAACCATTTCAGTTGATAAATATTGAGAAGCTTAATGTATTCTGCCTGATTTCTGTCCCATCACCAGTAAGTTTTTGTGACTTCTCTGAATCAGATTTTCATCTCTAAATAAGAATAACATTAAACATTCCCAAAAGTCCCCTTCCATGTCAGACTTGGGACTATTCCCTGATCACTCATTTGCAAAGAATGTTCTAATTCTGAAATGAAGTGAGTTATAGTAAGTAGTCCCAGCTATTGTTCCATCGAGGCACGATATTTACATTTTAAGATACAGCAATTTCCCTCAAAAGATAAAATGTCTAATTTTGTCCCACCTTGGAGTTTATTCACTCAATCAGTCATTCAAAAGTATTTTCTGGCCAGGTGCAGTGGCTCACATCTGTAATCCTAGCACTCTGGGGAGCTGAGATGGGTGGATTGCCTAAGCTTAGGAGTTTAAGATCAGCCTGAACAAGAGAGTGAGACTCTCTAAAAATAGCTGGGCATTGTTGTGGGCACCTGTAGTCCCAGCTACCTGGGAGGCTGAGAAAGAGGATCACTTGAGCTCAAAAGAGTTCGAGGTTGCCTTGAGCTATGATGCCACAACACTCTACCAAGGGTGAGACTGTGTCTCAAAAAAAAAGTGTTTATTAAGTGGCTATTATGGGTCAATTACTCTATATAATTTTGTCTTACAAACACCACATATGCTAGGTGGGGCTTTAGTTTAGGGCCTTTGTGGCTTATACGGACCATCAAATTTGTCTCATAACTGCTATCAACCCTCTAGATTTTCTTGCCCTAGTCCAGTATGCACATAGCTAGCACCAAATGCTATTCTCTAGTAAACATCTGTACCCCCTGTCTGCAGGATGAAATCTTTTAGCAGACTGATAACTGTGTCCAGCTTTCCAATGTTGTGTTTTAATGTGGGCCACTTTGCCTGCCTCTACCACTCGTTGATTCTCTTGCTGCTTCCCCTTCTCTTACTTGTGACCTATGTGCCAGCCATGGGGCCGCATCTGATTCCCAGAACTCGCCATGTCCGCTGTGATTTTTATCCCTAGGCCTTTATCCCCATATTGTCTCTAGCAGGAGGCTCTGTGTTCTTCCTGTAGATGGTTTCTACTTATGTCACCGCATCCTCCGTGAGAGCATTCTCATCCCTCTTACTGTTGTGCTAAAGATTTTTCTACATTCTAGGGCTTAACACACAAATCTGATGCTCTGCTTACCTGTGTTCCCTACTGGTCTGTGAGTTCTTTGACAGTTTCTATCAAATAGGAAACATTCAAAAAATTAATTAAGGAAATGGGGAGGGGGTTTCAGGTAGGCCTTTTTGGCTTCCACATTATGAAATTTGTCTCAATACTGGATGAAACTGTATCATTTTCTTTGAAAAATCATAGGGAAAATTATATTTAGGCTTATTAAGCTGGAATTAGGCAATCTGCCACCTGATGGGAAGCCCTTATTATATGCTATTTTGTTGCTGATTGTTGTTGGTATGACTGGAGTTTTGATTGCTTATTTATAGGTCCTTGAGTTTCCATGTTCAAATGATAGACTAGAAACTTAGAAACTTACTTGGGTTTTATTTGAACTGGAATTCTTATTAATAAACTTCGGTTGCTTCTGCCTGCCTATCTGTAAGAATGTTTTCTCCATTCAAGTACAAACACAAAGGACTTCTGAACTGCCATTCTGTAGTCCACTGGAACTTCTTCATGGGTTATACGATATCAGTGAGTGTAATTCAGGGTCCTTTGAAGTTCTGAGAGGTGACCACTGCCAGGAAGACTTGTTCAGTAATAAGAGCACTTTCAGAATTAATTATTTTAAGAACTGTCATGTATGACAAGGTCCAGAAAACTTATCCAAATTAGAAGGATTTATATTTCCATGTCTTCAAAAAATAATACACATCCATGCTTCTTTGTTCAATTCCACAACTTTCAAAAATAGTTCAAATACATTAATGCAAGAATTTTAATATAATGCTGCTTTATCTAATTTTGCTAATTATCTATCATCTTCTAGCCCACATGTCTTTGGAAAAATATTCCTACATTTTTCCTATCTAGCACTCAAAATATATTTCCTTATGTTTACACATTTTTAAGAGTTCGTATATACCAAGGCTGGCATAAAACCTCTTGAATGTCATTTCACTCATCTCACGTAGCATTTATAGGTGGGAATAACATTGTAGTATATGGGTAAGAGGGATAAAAATAGCATTTTTTTCTTTCTCAAATTTGTTGGTAGAAAAGTTGGGGCATATTGGGCAAATGGCTGGTGAAATTGAAACATAAAACTTCATGATTCTTGGTTTTCCACTTCGTTTGCTTTCCACGAAGGATCCTACTTTCCTCTGTAATCACTTTGGTTATCCCCCAAACAGAATTAATTCTTGGAAAAATCTATTTGTGCCAAGCCTGATAACCCCAGGATTTTCCATTCCTACACACCCTTTCCCAGAGAGCTTCAATACAGAGATTCTGCCATTTGTCTTCTCTTGTTCTTGGTTTCATTTTCATTATCTGTAAAATGGGGATAATCGTATCTACTCTGCGTACCTCATGGGATGTTGTGAGTTGAGATGGGAAATGCTGAAAGTACCTAACCTCCAGGCAGTGGAGGAGGAAGCAGGAATTCACCAGTGATGTTCGCTTACCAACAGGTACTGCTGATGATAAGTTAAAAGAGGGGAAGGGGGAAGAAATGTTTCTTTCAACATTAAGTGTTATATTTTCACTAGAGCTCGCTTTTTATTTCAAAGTGAGTAGGAATGAAATGTGTCACACACAAGTTGGCTTGTAGTGCCAAAGCAAAGGCTCAGTTCACAATTAGATGGGCAGTGATACAGAATCAGCAATGGAAGGCCCAAATGACATGTAGATTGTTCCTATATTTATATAATAGCATTTCAGGACCATTAAGAATGAAGGCTAAAATGCATCGAGTGCTTATTATGCAGACACACTGTACTCAAGTGCTTCAACTACATTATTTCCTTTCATCTTTAACAAATAACTCTCTATAATAGATGTATCCTCCTCAGTGTTACAGCTGGAAAACGAGGCTCATGGTGGTTAAATAACATGCTTAAGGTCACATAGCTAGTCAATGAGAGAGTTGATTTTCAAACCCAGTTCTAACACTGAAACAATTGCCCTTTATCTAACACGGCTCTGGAAAACCAAAGAAATGATTGTTTGCATTAAGGTGAACTGATAGAATGATGGAGGAAAAAAAGTGTCCTCTCTAACAAGACGTTATTTACTATTGTGTAAGTAATTTCTTTTTAATGACAAAACAAAACAGAGCAAAAATAACAACTTCTCTCCCTCCTGCTGGGAATGATTTGTCCCTGTAGAAAAAGTAAATACCAATGTCACATTTTCTCATAATTAGTTAACTGAGTGAAACCGAAGCTTCAGGGAAACCTGCCATGCTAAACCCCAGTGGAAACATTACATTTTAATGCTACATCTGGAAGCCGGAGTCCTACTCCTTGTCAGAAGATAAGCTTGGCAGTGATTGATGGCCTTGTCCTCTGAGTTTCCTCGGTGCCTCCACATTTAGCGCCTATCACTTCATCATTTAAATTGCTCCCGGAGCTGTCTCCTGTGCCCAGCGGCCTCCCTGGCTCTGACACTCCTGCTGTCTTCTGTCAACCCAGCCTGTTTATTGTACAGGCCCCTTGGAATGCTGCTCCTGGGGCTTCCACCTGTGACAGCGTACCAAGGAAGGTCATCTTCCAACTAATGTCCATTCACTTACAAGATAAAAGGCACTCATTGCATCTTTTGAAAGAAAGTGCCCACAATCTGCTTGATTCCCCCAGAGCATCTGAAGCCAGCATCTCTCTCCCACCCTGCCTCCTGGACCTGGTGGCAAGAATGACTGTCACATTCTAGGGTAGCTTTTTTGTTGTTGTCATAATGGTGATATAGCAGGCAACAACGGCAATAGCAACTATTTGGAAATAAGTTGTAACAACCACAGTCACTAGTGTGCAGTATTCAGAGATGCGTCCACTGTCCTGCCTGGACACAGCTGCATCTTGCAGTCATCTGTGTAATGAAATGCACTAGGGTGCGGTCTGAAGCTCTTTAAGGCACCCATAGCTACCCCCCGGCGGCTCATTCATGTTTCTCTCTAATATAAAAGTGTGTAATAATTTAACTTAAGTAACATTTATAAAAATATGTAAATTTACCCACTCAGTTTAGGTAATAAGCAAAGCAGCTAATCGGTCCCCCACACCAAGAGTAAGGCGTTCATAGGGAACCAGGAGCTGCCTGCTGTTTGCCTTCCTGATTATTTCCCTTCTCTCTCAGAAACAAACAACTACTGTTGCCTTTTTGGGAATCATATCACTGGATTTTTTTTTTGTAATATTTCTGTGTATGTGTGTAACTCACATATGAATGTTTATGTACACACAGTCACATGTATGTGTGTATACATCCTCTTGCTCATTTGAGCTGTTGCAAATTGAATAATGTATACTCTTCTGTAATTTTTATTAAAAAATAATATTTTTGTGATTCATCCTTATTTATGAGTACTGTATTCCATTCACTTCATTAAAATGTCATATCGGGTAATATTATTTTATATGAGTATATAACAATTTATATATCTAATCCACTGATGGATGTTTATGGAGACTACAGAGTTTGTTCGTTTGTTTGTTTGTTTTTTGCTATTTCGAACAACGTCACTATGGGAATCCTCTTCATAATTGATATTTTTATGATAACAAGTCTTTTCATTCAAAAGCTAGGAATAGAGCTTTTTATATATATTTTTCAATATCTTAGTTGTGTTATTATACTATAGTTATTTTTATCAATTTCCTTTATGCTGATTTATAGATTCAGATAATTTCCATGTGAATTTTCAACACAAACTTTATAAACTGATATTAAAATTTATATAAAACAGCAAAAGCCTAAATGCAATCAAGACACCTCTGAAGAAAAACAAATTTCTGTGCATGTCTTCTATCAGATATCAAGATTTATACCAAAGTTACAGCAATTGAAACAGTGTGGTTTGGGTATGGGAGCAGATCTGCGGATCAATAAAATGGGAAAGGGGCATTTCTAGGGAGCAAGCAGGCTTTGACAGTGAATGGAGGGAATAAATGATGAGACAGCTGCTCGTATATATATGAAATCAAAATACAATTCGTCCTTTACCTCTCACCAAACTGCAAAATCAGTTCCGAGGTATTAAATGTGAAATACGGCACTATAAAAATTCTTGGAGGCAATATGGTACAATATTGTTATGATTAAAATTTCTTTTAAAACTATCTTTTAAAAACTTATCAAAGGCATAAACCATAGAGAAAAGAGAAACACATTAATAATTTGATTACATTAAAATAAGAGGATGCCAAAGACATTTTGAAAAGCATAAGCCACAGGTAGAGAACATTGGCAATACGCATAGGCAATCTCAGGCATAAATCCTGAGAATTTTCTTTCATCCTTTACATTTATATATTTTATTTGTATATTTATGGTTCTTTCTTTCTTTTTTTTTTTTGGAGACAGAGTTTTACTTTGTCACCCTCAGTAGAGTAAGTGCCGTGCTGTCATAGCTCACAGCAACCTCCAACTAGAGCTCACGTGATTTTCTTGCCTCAACCTCCCAAGTAGCTGGGACTACAGGCACCTGCCACAGTGCCTGGCTGTTTTTTTAGAGATGAGGTCTCACTCTGGCTCAGGCTGTTCTCAAAGCTGTGAGCTCAGGCAATCCATCCACCTTGGCCTCCCAGAGTACTGGGGTTATAGGAGTGAGCCACCACACTCGGCCTCTATTTATGGTTCTTGCTGCATTGGTTTGAACCTTCGTTGCAGTAGAGTAGAGGTTGAGATGGTGGCATCCTTTACCTGTTCCTACTCCCAGTGTGCATGGCACAAGTCACTGTTAAGTGCTAGGTGGTAGTACTTACAGATGTTCTTTATAAGGGTCTTTTCCTTCATTTTAATTTGAAGACCTTTCGCTTCACCTTTTGAGGTGATAATGTGTTTTTTTTTTTTTTTTGGTCTGTTAATGTGGTCCATTTTTTTAATTGACTTTTTAATAGAAACCATGAGTTCATGAGATGAACTCAGATTGGTTATTGTGTTGTGTTTATTCTCCTTTATACATTACCAGATTTGGTTTGCTAAGACTTTGTTTAGATGTTTACATCCATGTTCATGACGTGACTACCCTTTGACTTTCCTTTTTGTTGTAGGGTACATGTATAATATTTCTAGCTTCATACACGGAATTGGGAAGGGTTTCCTCTTTTTCGAAAACCTGAAAGACTTTTTACAACACTTCACTCGTCTATTTCTCAAATACATGCACCACTATTATTTCTATTTTACAGATGAGCAAACTAAGACACAAACCTATTAAGTAACTTGCTGAATCTGGATCCAGATCCTTTTCCTAATCAATTCTCTATACTGTCTCTAAATAGCATTGCTGAAATTTGAGCTCATGTCATAGGAAATCATTATGCTATTTGTTGAGTGGAAACCTTGTAATTGTGTGACTTCGTATTGGACAGGAATTGATTACAGATGAGGACTTTTTCATACTATGTACAAGTGAGTAGACACAGAAGAATAATCCCATTGCCGCCTCATGTTCTTCGTGACACAGAAGAATAATACAAAGACATATTCTTGATTCCCCATCACGCCACCCCATACTTCAAAATCAAGGAAACATGGACTTAATTTCCTGTCAATAGTGTTCATTATTTTTAAAAAGATAGAACTATAGAAAGATGGCTGTTCCTTTAAGAAAAAACCACAAGTAGGAAGACAATTGTTATGACCAGAAGAGTAAAACAGATTAAGAAAGTAATAAATTTTTCCATTTTCTAAAGCTCTTTCTTAGTAAACCGTGATAAGCAAACTTGGATGACGATTCAGATGGAAACAACTGCAGGGCTGCAATTGCAATGATTTCTATCCCCCCATGTCCAGTTTCTTTCTGTAGTATCCCCTGCTGGGTTTCTGATGAGACTCAAACTTTTTAGCACTCACTTCTAAGGATTTTACTCATCCTGGGTTAGCTCACCTGGCTTTGCGAATTATTTCTACCCCCCCCACACACACACACTTGCAGGCCGCCCTCCAGACCCACTTACACCCCCTCAGTCATGCAGTTTCTATCGCCCCCCTGTCCCCCCAGCAGACCACCTCATCATCCTTCATTCAGGTCCCTCCTCAGCGCTCATTCATTCCTGTGTCCTGGAACCATCTCCATAGATTCTAAGGACAAACAGTGATGAATTTTCCCGACAACTCAAATGCCCATGATTTCTCCTTCCTTATTCACTTATTTTTTTTTTTAGTGTATTCAATTCTTTTTTTCTCAAAAGTAGTGTCACCCTTCTTATTTGAATATAAACTCAATGAATAAAGACATTGCCCTATTCTACGCTGTGCCTGGCACAGAAGTGATTCTCTCTATACAAGACTTAGTATTAAATTTGCTGCCGCATGTGGTGTTGGCAAACAGGAACTTTCAGTACACATCTCTGAATCCCACTGCAGCCTCATTAATACTGTCCCCTTCTGTAGGAGATAGGTCTGGCCTGGTCTTTTTCCAGAGATTCAGTTACTAATGTGCTGAAAAGATGGCCTTTTACAGTGGTCTCACTGGGGGCTCCCAAAAGACTGTGTGCTTTGAAAGGAAAGGCGTAAAAGTGACAGCACATTTTTTGTTGGTTAGTCTTCTTTCAGAAATCCTAGGAAAATGGATAATCTGCTGATGATTAAAAAACAAAACAAGAAAACAGCGAAACCCAAACCCCTGAGTTTTCCAAGGTCTTGTTAGATTACTTTATATAGGTCCTACCCCCACCATTCTGTCTCATTCCTCTTTACCGACTCTCACTATTGGTTATAACCCTACAATTCTTTTTATTCTTTTGGTTTTATTGCAATGACTGGGTGATAATTATTTAATTATCTTTTGAAGTCTGGTTATACGTTGGGGTGAAGGAATAGGAGGGAATGCTCTTAACTAAGTTTTGCCCACAGCAGTGCCTTGGGGATTACAGAAGATTTACATTCAAATTCTTAAAATATTGCCAAAGAGGAAAACAACACAAAATAGGAGAAAATTAGGAATGGAGAAGAGCTAGCTGCTCTGTTTCTTTTTAAGTGGTCAGATAGGAAGAGGTCATCAAACCAGGTGATGTATCTGGACACAAAGAAAACTTTATAGATCTCATTTCCACAGATAAATCAATACGGCATTTAAAAAGGAAATGAGAAATTCCTGACTCTTGGTCTTTGTGTGACATTCCATGCCAACAGAAATAAAGGGTTGAATTGTGCTTACTTTTAAAAGTTTACTAAGCCTGCGATTCATAGTGTATGAAATTATATGAACTGGCTTATATCAACACCCAGTGTAACCAAGAAGCTAGGTTGATACACTGACAGTTATTATACTATAACCTTCACACAAAGATAGCTGTCTGCTATTTGTTTGCCTTCTACTTGACTAGAAAGCCTAAGGGTCAGTCAAAACTTTCTTCCCCAGCGTGTTCCACCTAAAGCTTATTATTATTATTATTATTATTATTATTATTATTATTTTATTTTGGTGGCTTCCTCTTGCAAAGAACTGGCTGGAGACTGGTTTCTTTTAGTTATGGTTTTACTCTACATGTCTGTCTTATCAAGAGTATCACTTGCAAGGTATTAAGGTGCATTGTCAACTTTCCAGTTGGTTCTTAGGTCAGTCCTAGGTGTGTTACTATAACCTCCTTGTTTTGGTACTGTGGGAACAGGGTTTCTGTTTCTGTTTCTGTTTGTTCCCACTATCTGTTACAGCTCCTTAGACCTGGGTTCTCCCAGACAGAGCTGTGAAAATATTCGTCAGTCCAGTCTTACATAAAATAATAAAGTCAGCTAAGCTTTTCCTCCTATTGCCGTCCTCGCTATGCTGATCCTCATTTCCTGGGCTCATTTTGTGTAACGTGTTTTCACCAGCCAGCGTGCCTCTACCTAATACTTACAAGCAGTTCATGACTTGGCCTTTCCTTTCCCCACTGGTGCAATTTGATGTTCTGCCTCTTCTCTTAACAGAGCCAGAAATGTATGGTAGATTGAGCCTGTGAAAACTGCATCCATCCAGGCTGGCCTGGGAAATATTGGGAAAGGAGGACCTGGTGTCCTCTCCTCCTAATCCACAGTTACACAGCCAGACAAGGGAGGCAGGTGATGAATGCCCTTCTAGAGAGGTGGGCTGTCTAGTTAAGTCTCTCATGGTGGCTTCTTTCCATATGAGCTGCGTGGTCTTGAACAAACTGTTTAGCACCACTAAGCCTCAATGTTCTCATCCTCAGAAAATGGGGATGATAATAGTCATAACAATCTAGAGGTCTTACTGTGGGGATTGGATGAGATAATGTAGGCAAAGCGTCCAGCTCTGTGCCTAGCACACAGTTAGCTTGCAGATAGCAATGAAAGGAAGGGAGAGACGGGAGGGGGAAGTGCAGGAGAGAGCAAGATGTCAAAATGGGAATGTGTTTTCCTATAAATAGTTCTTGTATGTCTCATTCACATGGTCTCTTTACATGAGTTCTTGAGTTTTACATGGTTCGTTTTACATGAGTTCTTGTATGTCTTGTTTGTATGGTCTTTTTACATGAGTAAAGCCTAATGTGTTTTCCTATAAATAGTTCTTATGTCTCGTTTGACATATAAGGGAATGTGTTTTCCTATAAAATAGTTCTTGTGTGTCTCGTTTGCATGGTCTTTTTACACAAGTAAAGCCTATTGTTTTCTGGAACTAGACATTTCCTTCAGGTTACAAGCTCAATGGGCAGAGAATGACGGGCATCACTCTGAGCAACTGTCACTCAAGCGTGGATGACAGGCTTGGCAATGGCAAAAGCCATGGTCTGGAGCCAGCAGGCAGAATCGGGCCCCTGCCCTGTCTCTGGTCTTCTCAGGCTGGGATGTTTCAGGCCCATCACTTGCTCTAAGCCTTGGGTTCTCCATGGAGCAGGTGAGCTGGCTGTAAGGCCTGTAAGGCCTCTTCTGCTCTGGACAACCAGACCAGGAAAGAACACCAAGCAATGTGGCACGTGAGGAATACCAAAAATGCTGCTCAGATTTCTGGGGAAGTGTTTTGGGGATACCTCCAACCTGCTCTTTAAGGAGCACATGTAAGGGCATGGAGTGCCTACCTATTTGTGATGACAGCTAGGTGTGGCTGCTATTGCCACATCTTGCCACATACCACTTTGCCCATGGAAATAAAGTCCTCTTTGCGAGTGTAAGTGTTGTGGATCCGCACTGGTTGCTTTCCTTAACAAGGTAACAAATATGTTACTATCCAACTGTGCAGCTTCCAGCTTCTCTCCTGATAAAGCAAAACCTCATTGTTTACTGAAAACAGAATTTGTGATCCTCTAGAATCTACTCAATTTGCCCCATCTGGTAACATTTCCATCTCCCCTGTCACCCTAGCAAGTGAAGGCAACCACTGAACCATCCGAATTTCTGTTCACTGTCAGCTTCCCCTCTCTGAGCCACTCTGGTATCCGGTCCTCCTCAAGCAACCTGCAGCTTCTGCTCATTCTCAGGAAGCATGGCCACCCTAAGCCCTCCTTCTTCAGACGTCTGATTTTCCAGTGATCATTTTGCTATGTATTTAAATTCTTATTTACCTTTGAGGAGTAGGGTTATCATTTTGGTCAAGTATATATTCTTTTTTTTTCAAAGTTATATTCCAAAATAAAGTCTCTGAATGATCTTCAGTGACATCATGGATACGGGGCTTGGGGGAAATGTCTTCAGCCTCACCGTCCTCTCTGGGTCCTGGAGGGTGTTTGTTGGCTCAACGTCCCTTTCCCCTGTTCTTGAATCGTTTCTCCTCACCCGCATTTCAGGCATCCCCACTGTCAAGGGAAACTGCTTTTCCCTTCTTGCTCTGTCTCCAGGCTTTCTGCTCCTCTCCACAGAAAATCCTCCTTCCACCTTCTGCTAATCCAGATCTTCACGTTTTGGACACTTTCTTATTCCTTCCTGAGGAAACGATTTTCTACATCTTTTTTCTGTTTCTTCAGCAATCAGGGGCTACGTGTAGCTGTACAAGTTTCCATGTGTTGACTTTCTAGACTCTCTATCCTTTCATAAGAATATATGAATTCCTGTGAAGGGAAGTAATGAAAGTTTACTCTTTATTTTATTTCTGGACAATGTGCTGTTGGATAAATGTCACTGAAGACTTTCTGGTGCTTTGAAACCTTTCTATTCTATGTGATACATCTTGAGCATATCTTCAGAACTAACCATTTACCTGGAAACTATTCCTTGATGATGTTGCTTAATCGATGTAGCATGATGTTGTAGCGGAAGTTAAGACTTATTTTTCACTTTTTTGAAATCAAATCTTTAATGTTTCTATTCTTTCCTTTAATGCCTGTCATATGCTTCGATGGAGAAGATTCAAAATTAGTGTTTTCTTATAACTGAGGTATAAATATGAATTATCTATCTTTACATGACTGAGGGCAGGTTCTAGAAATTGTATCTTTTTAAAACATATTGTACACTTTTGCTGTTGTGCATGTTGCTGGCATATGTCCCCAAACATGAACTTTGCCATATTGACTCCTCTCTGGCCTTCAGTTCCAGGGTGGGGTGCTGCTCTGGCCAGCTCTGTTCTTCTTCTCAGTTAACACAGAGGTCAGTTGGCTGCAGGGCACTGATAAAGAACTTAATGTGCACCTTGATGACCAGATGACCCATAAAGCTGTCTTCTCTTTGAGCTGTGGAACCTGCTCATCTGTACTTGGCTCCCGGCCGCAAGCACCATTTCCATGCAGTCTCGATGTTTGGTTAAACCTAATAACCATCCGTCACTCTCAGGCCGCAGCAGACCTGCTTACAGCCATCACCGAGTGAAATATGAGCACACTTTTTCAACCCGAGTTCCTCTCAAGTGTCCTGAAGGACACTGCTAAATTATATGCAGTGCATTCAAGGAGACCAATCACTGGAAGAATGCCAGCCTGATGCTGGGGGAAGGGGCCGAGCCCAAGCCCTGATGCCATCTTCAAGCTTCTCTGGGAGAGTCATCAGAGCTCAGGTCGCCAGCAGCCCCCTTCTTCTTGTACTTCCTTCTCATCTATTAGTATTCCACTCTCTTACCCTTCTCAGGAGTGTAACTTTATCATTGAAATGCCAGGAAGGCAAAAATAAACAAAGGTAGTCAATCTAAATTAAATTCTCTCAACAGGCTAGGGAGGAAGAACCTTCAGAGAATACTAGAATTCATTCTTTTACTCGGCTAAATCAGTTTGCAACATCCTAAGCATCCTAATATGTATTACTTTAGTCAAATGTTGAGAAGGGTGGAAAGAGCATTATTGTGTGCTGTAATTATTTTGGGGTCATGAATTTAGGAAGGTATAATCAGATTTAAACCTTTTGCAATTATGAAAAATAGCCTCCCTGTTTGTGCAAGCTTGATATTTAAGGAACAAAAGTAGGTGATAGGATTTTGTAATACCTAGAATTTTTATTTTTCTGGTTTTAAAGGAATACTTTATATAATTTCAGATGGTGGTACTATCTAAAATATGTTGATTCATTGCATCTAAGGATAATGATATTGATTTAGCACTAGAGAAAATATTGAGTTGTACAGACCGGCAAGAGACTATTTCCAAGAACCTCTGCTGGTTCCCATCGTGACCTTTGATACGTATGTTTCACAGCTGGCTGGAAGTGACAGCCTGTGATTGTGGAAGAGTGTGAACTTTGTTCACCTGTAACCTATGAACTTGTTTTTGCCAACCCAGTCCTCATAGCAGGTTAATTAACCCACGAAGTTTACTTTACTAAGACTTGTATAACATGCATCACCCAAACGGTGTTTCCTTGCAATTCATAAATGACACTGGCATCTCCAAAAGTCCTGAAGATACTTGCAGCACCAAAATTGAGTGTGAGAAATAGCAGGGGTGAGAAAAGTGGGCTTTTTCTCATTCCCTAAAACATCTTCCTTAATCCAAAGTTCAGAGTATGTTGACATGATAGCCCAGCTGAAGCGCCATAAGGCCACAAGGATCAACCAAGTATTTATCAAGTACTTTATGTATTTCCTGTACTAAATCATTTTTTAATTAAAGATACAGTTTGGGTAAAACAAACCAAAAAATTTAAAAACATTGTCCCCATGTTTATGGCTTAGTTGCAGAGATGCAACTTAGACACGTGGAACAACAAACAATTTACAACAACTGGGAAACAAATGGGGTGCTTTGGAGAGACATCTGGTCCCTGCACTGTGTATAGCTGATTCCAGTGGTGAATCAAAGAGGTGGAACCGAGCACTTTGGAAGGGAGCATATCCTGGTCCTCTGGCAGCAGGGTAGAGGTTTTCTGCCAGGAGGGAACACTAGATGGGGGCTGTTTGTTTTTTCTCCAAACAGAAAACCTCTTCCATGCTGAAGGAGCTTCAAAGGGATCACTGCAGCAGATGGAAAGAACCTATATATATTCATGCATTTAATTAGCAGGAACTAATTGAATTTGGGGATTAGCTCTGTCATTAGAGGGAAACAAAACCCATTTCTGTCTTCCATCTATGGTTACACATGCTAAGATGGATTTGGCACAGGCAGTGTTTGGAGGTAAGACCCTGTGGTCTTTAATGGCCTGTTGATGTCACTGATGGATTAATCTCAGAGGTGATGAGCCAGTGAGCGCTGTCAGACATATGCTCTGTACCCTCCATCCTATATTTCATCCATGGAGGAAAAGCAGGCAGGCAGGGGGTAAGGGGTGTAGGTCTAGGGTTCAGTGAGTTTGGCTGCAGGAGGAACAAGGGGAAGGGATCTGGGGAGCCTGTTCCCTCACATCTGACTTTTCAGGAGAGATTAGGGGCAGAACTCATCTTAGGGAGAGTTTCTAATTTAGTCCATCAAGCACTGCTTGTCTGCTGCTTCTTCACCAGTCTTTTCTCTGCTCCAAAAGGCTGTTCCTTCAAATAAAAAAGGTTCTCAACCTTTTTTGTTTTTCTGCCAACATACTCATGACACAAAACAAATGACACTGTATATGTTATATGTTCCCTAAGTGACACAGGCAATGAAGGCTGTTGGTCATGGTCATTTCCCAACGCTAACTGGTAAATTCAGCACCAACCTCCCACCCCAAGTACTCACAGTGCAAGTGTATGACGTGACAGTTTGAGCTTTCTAACATTCATGGTTATCTCCCATCCTACAGTCTCACCCTGCAGTGTAACTTTGATACTCTTTCCACTGAGCTGTGGGGATATAAAGTCTGTGTCCCTCTTCTTGAATATAGGAAAATGTAGGACTTCAGCAGAAATGATTCTTTATGAGTTCCAAGGCTAAGCATGACATCCCCTGGGCTGTCTTGGGGTGGTTGCTTTTAGAACCCAGCCACCATTTTATGAGGAAGCCCAACCAGCCCAGGGGAAGTCCCCAGGAGAGGAGCCACGACTCACAGCTGAAGGCAGCACCCAGTAGCCAGCCATGTGGAAGGTAGATCTGTGAGTTCTCAGTGGAGCAGACCCTCCTGATGCCAAGTCTAGTGCAGACAAATGATCTCTGCAAAATCCTCAACAAAATGCAGGCTTTTTTTTTTTTCTAAGAAAAATAAATAATTATGCTTTAAACCATGTTTTTGAATGGTTTGTTCTGTAATAATCAAGAATTTTGAGGCAAATTTGCATGTCGTGAGAATGATCTTGAATCTGTTCGATTACTTAAAAAAAACTTAATATTTAAGTTTGTATTGTATAAAATAACTTATCACATATCTTGTTTCTGATGGTCAGAAACTCCCCAAGACTTCGCTTAAAATGCAGAGGTCCTTAGAAGTATCTAATTTCTCCTTTTTCTCACTTGATCTTGGATTTGTTTCACTATGGATAAATAGAATAATATTAATTACAGTTATTTTCCTGTGCTGCCTCTCATTTATGCCTAATTCACAGTGGTTATTCATACCATTATATCTGGGTCAGATTACCTCTGCCATGTTTGATGATGACACTAAATTCCATTTTTGTGAGCTAAGCCTTCACAGTTGGTTGCTCATGTACTGTGGCTGGCGGCTCACAGAGTAGAAATTGGACAGAATGTTCCTGATAAGGTAAATACAGGAAAAGCTGCCCACAAACATGGATCTCAGAGAAGGGAACTCTGGGTCCGCTGAGGGTACAGCTATCTGGTCGGCCATGCGGGAAGGAACTTTGAATAAAGGGAAAGTATGAAGACTTGAGAACTGTCAGAGTAATAGTTTGCTCAATATTCTGTGTCTTCCTTGGAGCACAAAGAGTTGGGGATTAAAACCATAAATTTACTTCATCTTATGTGTCACACGTTCATGAAACTTTTAGAGGGAGGTTAGTTCTGGCCAACTTGCTCCAAGTTAAATGACGGCGAAACTGGAGAAATCAGGTGTGATGGTGGCAGGGGTGGCAAGTTAATTAAACGAGAGTCCTCCGTCTCTCTGCTGGATCACCGGCTGCCCAGGTGATCCTGGAATGAGCAGTCCAGCTTTCAACCCCCAGTTTTCTCATCTATGGAGTGGCTAGACCAAGCCAAATATGCTCTAGAAGGCAGGATACAACTGAAGTGAGGGTTTAAAATTGCTATTCATGCTTAACCCATGGAAATATTTAGGAGTAGAATGTGGGCAGAACTTGGCAAAGTCAGATGTGTTTATAATGAACCAATTAATTTTTCCCCTAGGTCTCCACTAGCTATTCTCCATTCAGCACTTTTTGTTTTTACTTTTTAAATTTTTTCTTCTCTAACGTTTATAAGAATTAGGTGATTATTAGCACGAGTAGGTACTGAACAATTTGGTGATAGAATATTACTTTTCAAATTTTTTACTTTTTTAAATTATTAACTATTGTGGATACAGACTATTATTTTAAAAGCTGGAAAATAACTGAATATGAAAGATTAAACTTTTAAAAATACGCAATTGCTTAGAGTTGTGATTCCATTTTACATATGCTAATGTAGTTATTTCAGTTGATATAATGGAGCATCACAGACATGTATGTGACTTTACTAAATACTGAATACATTTTTATTCCTAAATATTTACATGTGCAAAGCAGGAATCACAACCTTAAACTACCTTCTGAAGTAGTCATATGCCAAATTCTACCTTAGTCTAAAATGGTTCTTTTTCTGGACTTTTCAATACTGGTATTTTATACACATGGCCACATGATCAGGTCCTCTGTACCTTGAACCTATTTACAAGGCAGAAACTCAGAGTAACTGTTTTCAATCTTCACTTTTTCTAATAGAGAAAACTGAGGCTAGATAAACTTCCTGACCCAAAGTCATAGCTAGTTAAGGGAACTCACTTGATTTAAACCTGGGAAGTCTGACTCTAGACTCCATTACAAATATATCTCTTCCTAATTTTTAAGCCAGATCCTGTTTTGGAATTCTTGCAAAATGTAAGCTCTAAACTGTAAGAGCAAAATGTAATCTTCGTGAGAGTAAAATGTAAGCTTCATCAAGTTTGCTTTATGTATTTCTGTGTTCTCACCACCTGCTACAGGGTTTGATTTGGTGGGAGCCTGAGGCAGGAAGGGGGGGTTCCTGCTGCTGTAACAAAATACCTTAGACTTGATCATGCATAAATAATAGAAATTTATACCTTATGGTTCTGGAGGCTGGGGAATCCAAGATCAAGGTGCCTGCAAATTTGGTGTCCAGTAGGCGCCTGCTTTTTGATTCCAAGATGGCACCTTCTTGCTGCAGCCTCTCACAGTGAAAAAGCAAAAAAGGGTTCAGATGCTGCGCTCTCACGTGGAGGAAGAGACAGAAGGGCCAGGAATCTTGCTAAAGGCTCCTTTATAAAGGAATTAGTCCCTTTTATGAAGTCTCCCCATCATCACTTTCCAAAAGACCCACCTCTTAATACTAGCACAATGGAGATTAAGTTGCACAATGCATTTTGGAGAGATACAAACATTTAGCTCCTAGAAGTGTCGTCTCCCTTTCCTGATTCCCTGTGACAGAAACTGTCTTTTCCTTCCATACATGGCAGTCTGAGCCCATCTACACTCACAGGCTCCAGACCCGAGGAAGGAAAGGCTGTGAGAAGGGAGACAGCAGTTCCCTCCTGGCAGTCCTGGCTTCTCAGCCCCAAATCTCTATCTTGGGATGTGAACTAGACAGCGAATCATTTGAAAACATAATGCTGAAGGAAAATAAACTGTGTTATGTAGACTAATGACTCCACTTCTAACCTCTAAAAATGATAAATTTCTCAGTTGTCTACCCCTTTACATTCTTGTCTTACTACATAAGTTTCTGTGATTTAATTTTCCTGGAAACTTATTATTCATCTACCCAGTAACCTTTAGGTTCCATTAACAATTTGATTGCCCTTTCTCCACTGAATTTGGGAGCATTGTTTCCTTAGCACGATGGAGTTTGGGGAAAGGCAAGAGGCAAGCAGAGAGCTCAAGAAACTATGAAAAATGCTATTGCAATCGTAACGACTCATTATTTGTTTTTGAGCTTGATCTTTCTGAAGGTTATTATCTGGAGTTGAATGCTAATGGATTCAGGCTCTCTTTATGCAGAAGAAAGCTTAAACAACAGTGCTCATAGGGAAGGACATTAATCAGGAGAGAGAAGTGAGCCTTGTTCCTAATAATGTTTGCATAATAGCTACCCTTGGGTGGAATGCTTAACTTAAAAATAAATATTCATATTCTCCTTATCCAGTACAATGGGAAATTATTTGTGGTTATGATTCTGTTCCCTGATCCTATAGCTATTCGTGAGGACTTCAAACTGGGAGACTGTTGGAAAGCAACAAACATAAATTATAATGCTCACCACTGACATGGGGTAGAAGTTGAAAGAGGCTTAATGTTGGCTATTTGAAGAAAACAAGCAAGGAACAGGACATAACTCTGTTTGCAGAAGGGGAGAGCATAATCACACTGGTGTGCTTAAGGACATTTATATGCTCCCTTGATTTACTTATAGCTCTTCAATAGCTTCTCATCACCATCAGGATAGAATTCAAGTGCCTTATCACAGCCTAAGAGGTACTCACTGGAGTGGTCCCCGCGGAACTCCACAGCGCATTACCTGAGACAAATCTCCACCCCAGGTGTGACAGTGCTCTCTGAAGGTTCCCAGACACTGTGAACCATGTCTTAATTCCCATGTCTTTGTTCATTACCTTCCTTCATCTTGCAGAGATTTTCTGAACCTTCTTTACCAATTAATTCTGCTTATTAGAGAGGCTAACACTTTACCTATCTTAAGAAGCCCTCTTTGAACTCCATATCCAGCCAATAAGTTTTAAACCAGCCTCTCCCATATTTATTATTTATTTAGTGGTCCTTAAACAGACTCTGTCTCCAAGAATTCTTGCATCATCTTAATTTATTTCTTATTTGTACCAGATTTTATTACATAAGTGCTTTAAGTTAATGAATTCATTTTTCTGTCTCTTCGTTTTCCTTTCTCTATTTCTCTCTCTGCCTTCCTGTTTCCCTCAATCTTGTTTTTTTATTCTCTCCCTCTTTTTTCTAACTTTTAATTCTGAGAAATGTTTCACTGTGGTTTTGGAAACACAGGCAGTGGTGCTGTTTTGAACTTCTGTGTGAATTACAAGGCTTTGTATTAACTTCCCCCTCGTGCAATTTCCCTAACCTTATTTCTTTTTAATTATGAGTCGTCGGCTTCAGACCACAGAACATGTCACAGCATAGAATCTAACCTGGTTCTCCCAGACCCATGACTGCCCATGCAGTTGACCCTCCATGTCCCCTGGAATTGTTTCCAGGACCCCCTCTAGATACCCAAATCCAAGGATGGTCAAGTCCATAGTATAAAATGGTGTGACTTTGCATACAATCTCCCACATGTTTTAAAGCATGTTTAGACTACTTATAATACTTGAATGCAATGCCAATCCTGTGTAAATAGTTGCTATAGTGTCTTACTTTTTATTTCTATTATTTTAATATCATATTATTATCCTTATTGGTGTTTTTTTGCCAAAGATTGTTCACCTGAGTTTGGTTGAATCTGTGAATGCAGAACCCAAGGATAGGGAGGCCCAGCTACACTTTCTTCAGCCTCTCGTTTCCCATCCTCTGACGTGGGATTCATGTCTTGGAATAAATTTCACACTGTCAGTTTTTATCTATGCTGTCATCTGATGGGTACACGTTTACAGAGAGGTGTCTGTTCAACTTCACATGACACTTTTACCCCTATGAGTAGAATCATGAAATGTCCACAAGTCGTCTTCACATACTTACGTACAGTCGCAAAAATATTGAAAACTACTTCTGCTTATAAAACACATCTAAAACGTGCTTTTTAAAATTTTATCCTCATTACAAAGAGGTAAGTAGTGTAGGTGTTAAACTTCACTTGAAAATGAAATACTTTGTCCAAAAAGATTGAATAACTTTCTAAATGTAAGTTTCCAGTAAATTGCAGGGTTTAGAATTCGACTTCAGTCTACAGGCTGTTTGACACCCTGTAAAGCTGACCACAGGATTCCCTGTCCACAGGCCTGGGGGACCTAGCAGAGCTGTTTGCTCGGTGAGCTCACCAACGCACTGGACAGGGGCTGGGGCTGGACATGGGGCAGGAGTTACAGTGCTCACTGGTCTCTGTGGCTCAGTGCCCCAGAGAGTCCCTTCACTCTGACTCTCACTCCAAACCTCATGTAGGCCAGCATGTTCCAGTAGGCTCTTTTGACACACGCTGTTTAATAATTCCCTGTTATTTTCATCTGTCTTCTTTTCTTGCTTTTTCTGCCTTCACTCTCTTCTCCAGCAGCTAATTGCTGTGTGCTGACCATGTGCAAAGCTTGGTGTTAGGACACTCAGGGGATGGAAATTGTGTGTCACTAACAGCTTGTCACTTTCCTCTCTCTCTTTTTCTGCATTCTTCAGTCCTGCCTCCTCCTTCCTCCCAAGTCTAAGTAGCCGTCCTCATTTCCGTACATTTGCACGGCTTCTGCTTTGCTCAAAGCGAAGACACTCAGCCCAGGTCTCACAAAAGAATGGAACCTGCTTATGGCGCATCATAAATGCTCAACACAAAAGCTTTGAGGGTTTTGCTCGGTGCCCTCCAGGGACTTTGATGCACAATACTGCTCTTCCATCTCACTCTCTATGAAAGACTATTCTAATAAGAATAAAATGTCACTTTGCAAAATATGTTTAAATTATTTTTCTTCTAAAAACTTATGACTTTAAAGCCTTAAAATAATCCATTTTTTAGTAGCTTCAATATCAAGGTATTCCTCTAAAAAGACCATTTCCAACTTGATGCCAATAGTTGCCTTTAGGAATCGTGATTGCGCTGGTCACCCCTATATTCTAATTGCCCTTTATCAGTCCTATTTTCTCATTCTTCCACACCCCACATGGCATGCATGAACCCTTAGACTCTTTTTTCTTTCCCCTAATGCTACATATTAATTTATCTGTTTTCTTTTGCTTTCTTTCTGTAAGAGTCTCCAATGGATTAAACCCCAAACACGTGATCATCTTCTCTGGAATGTAATTACAAATAAATTTCTTTCCTCTTTGTCTCTGGTCCTCTTAATATTTGTGGCAGCAGATATCTGTTTATCATTACAGAACACACAAACAAAAATACTGGTGATTTTTAAACCCCAGGAGAGCAAAGTAGAAGGAACTAGAAAGAAGAAAGCAGGTGTCCTCCTGATTAGGCGCCCCCTCACAAGAGGGGCTGTGTCAGGGCCGTTCAGAGGACTTCACGGCTCCTTTTAACCCTCCTACAAGGTTTCAGTGTGCCCTTTGACAAATGTGGAAACTGAGGCGCAGAGGAGTTAAATGATTCACCCAGTGTCCCACAGCTTTTAAGTGTCAGAGCTAAGTTTTGAACCCAATCTGTGTGACTTCAAATTTCACGTTATCTTTGCTGTGCCAGGGCTAGTGGGGGACACACAGGCTCTAGAAAGATGTATGGGATGGGCACCCGGGCAGGGAAGGGCTGGAATGGGGGCCTTAGTCTGCTTGACCAAGTTTGTCTCCTTCCCTGGTTTCTCCCCCAAATGTAGATTAGTTCTCCAAAATATGGATCCAACCTTTTGTAACATTTTAATGAGAGGGGTCTTCTACTAATGGGACATCTCTCTTTTGTCTTTCACAGCAATTTTGCAGGCAGTAATAGCTGGTGATCTTATGAAGGTAAGATATCCTTCTACCAAAACTTGGCTGATTCTTTAAGACCATTGTATCAGTATCATTCTCTTGCCAAATTTTCATGTTCTCGTATATCATTGATTGCCCACCCCTACCTCCACTGGTAGAGTAGAAGAGGAAGGATACTCTTTTGAGAACTGAGCAGGGAAGAAGAGGGAAGTCTTCACAGGAGCTCTGCATTTCATAACAGCAAAGGGAGGGTATGAGAGAACCATGGTATTTGCCTATATTGATTAAAACGGACTGCATGCCCATAGGACGCAGTGCGCACATGACCCCAAGTTCCTGCTCTCTGAAAGCTGACATTTGAAGAATTTAAAGATTTCTTTTTAGATTTCTCAGAGACCTTTAAAGTGATTGCATCTGTAAGAATTACCTGGACAGCAACTTCCAAGAATGCAATTTAGGACAGAGCTTACACATCCGTTGTTAGAGTTGTATACTTGGACGAGCACAGTTAATCAAAAGTAATTCCTCTGTCTCATCTACTTTGAACACTTTAATTCGTGCTAATATTTCCTGGTGAATTTAGTTCAGAAGGAAGTGGCCACCCTGTCACCATCACTTCAACAGTGGACATTAATTCTGAGGTCACATTGCCTGAATGCAGATCTTGGCTCAGGCGTTCACTCTATGTGTGATTTTGTGCAATTGTTTAAGTCTCTCTGTGCCTCACTTTCTTCGTTTGTCAAGTAGGATAATATTACCTCTGTCTTCAGTTTTTTTATTAAGAGTGAATATAATAATAGATGGGAAGCTATTGAGACTATTCCTATTATGTAGAAGGGGCTCTAAAATGTTAGCTATTTTATTCATACTATTATAGTGTTAATCTGTTTTTTTAAAACAGGTAAACATGGTAAAAATACAAATATTTGTTATTAAGGAAACATCGTCTATGAGCATTCTAAAACCGTGTTTGGTCCCATACTTCCAGACATCCCTGCAGGACCCTCCCCCACCCCCCACCCCCCGCATTGATCTGCCCTGTAACAATGGTGACTACTTAAGGGCCACGCTCTACCTCACTGCTCAGCCCATGGAGTCAGGTGCCAAAATCCTTAAAAGACAGCTGAGAAGTAATATCTCCCCCCCTTTTTAAGTTCATTTGTTGGATAAACTAAGCAGCATTTGTATTATATTTTTAACAGATTGTTAGAAGGAAACAAATGGTGGGAAGGTTGCAAACATCTTGATTAACTGTCACCTGTAGGTACATAATTCTGGAAATAGTAGCTGTGTCACTGTGCAGATGGCAGGGCCACCAGGAGCTCTTAAGCAGCAAGGGGAAGTGCTTTCTCAGTACACCAATGAGTTCAGTGCCATTTCCCACCAGTGGATTAATCAACACCACCATCCATTCTGAACTCCCTGTAAGCTCTTATGTTAGGTCCTATGGGAAATGCAGGCATGATTGAGACTGATCCCTGCCCCGGAGAGCTTCTAAGCCAGAACCTTTTGTAAAGCACTGTCCACTTGAAACCATCTCATTTTATTTTCTATATGCTTTTAGTTTAGGCAACTATTTCCCAGATTCCTGGGCATATTATCATACCTTTTGTGGGGATCTATGCAAAAAGATTATTAGAATTACTGTCTTATTGGAGTCTCTGTTATTATCATTTCCTGAATGACTGAGAAATGGCTTACTAACACCTTATTTACTAAGAGGTGAAATATAGAGGCTTAAATCTTTTCTCTCTTGTATTATTTTCTGTCTTTTCCTTCCCAAGTACTTTTCCCCCTCTTTCTCTTCTCCATCTTCTTTCACTTCTTTCTTCTGTGTAGAAAGCATCTATATATTAAATATTAAACAAGCTGCACGTGTGTGGTGCTTGGAGGAGGCGAGGCTCCCAGGAGCCCCCCGGCCCCCTGGGAAGGCTGACAGGGT
>CAUYQV010095665.1:0-20554 GCA_963574575.1 Galagoides demidoff
CAAGAATGGAGGAAAAAGTATCCAATGTACACACCCCTATTATGAAACTAATTTATACCTTTTATATGAAAGCTATAACCAAATAGCCTAAGAATGTGGGGAGGGGGGAGGGAGAAGGGAGGTGGGGAATGGGTGGAGGGAGGGGGATTGGAGGGACCATTTTTGAGGTTTATCTTACAGGGGTACAAGTGAATCTCTCTAAGAGTAGAATCAGAACGTTTTAAAACAATAACTGAAAAAAATGACATGAAGGCTGTGTTGATCAGTTTGATGGAAGTATTTCGGATTGCATGTGAAAACTCCACACTGTACCCCAGAAGTGCATTAATGTACATAGTTCCCATTCAATAAAAAAAAATAAAATAAAATAAAGACAAGCACCAACTCTGCCTTCCTGATGTGGCTGCCTAATGCATCCAGGTGGATTTGTTAAATGCGCCTACATGGGCGCCTCTAATTCCAGCAGATCGGCATAATGAGCATACTGTTTAGTTGATAAACTCTGGCCCAAACCGGCAACTCAGAAAACTGGGCGGAGTGCGTGCATTCTCAGTTCACTGCGTGGGAAACAGCAGCCAGGCCCACCTGGATGCATGTTACTCCTCACCTAAGTCCTAACCCACAGAGGCTGCTGAAAGCCCACCTCAGAATGGGCAGGTCCTCTGTCCGTGACTTCCGTTACCTCCCCCATAGAAGGCTCTCCCTCAAAAGGAGGAGAAAGTCTACGCAAAATACACCGTTTACTAAACCTAATTTGCTTATGAAATACAAGTTTTGTTTAGTAAACATATTTTTGCATAAAATTTGATGATTAAATACCTGCTTAGATAGTGTGCTTAGTTTCAAAGATATAGGTACAAGAGCCATTTGCTAAAAACACAAATAAGAAAACAAAAAGCAGACTGACAGCCCCTTTAAGGCCTCTGTCACTCACTGAAAGGAGCGATCACTCAGCTCCTTCTGGACTACTTGTGGGTCTGTTATTATGTCCCCCAGACTGTCCACACAAAGCCCACTCGTGACAGGACTGTGACAGCTGCAGCACGTTGCCGGATTAGAAATCCAGTGTGCAGGCGCTCCGTGCCTTCAGCTGCCTCCTGGTTCCAGCAGAGCCTTGCTACGTTTGACAGACTTTCCTGCAGGACCTAAGTGACCTTCTCTGGCACTTTGATGTTAAATACAGCTCACGGGTGTCACTGTTGGGACTTGAGTGAGTTAACTGTGCTGTCTCGAGCAGGTCCACAAATTTATATTCTATACAGTCACACTGTGCAGACCTGTAACTTCACCCTGGCTTGGAATCCATTGTCTGTCAGCCTCCCCCAAAGCACAGAGAGGTGACAGGTGAGAAAGACAACTTCAGTGTCACGTGAACAAGCCATTATGATACCTCTATAGATGGCAATAAAATGGGCACTAGGAAATGTCACTTGCCATCTGGGGAGAGAAGCACATAACCTTCACCTGTCCTGCAGGAGAACACACAGACACCATTATCTATCCTAAAAAGGTAGAAATTGAACTTCATCTGGAAGGTGAACGTCTTTATCAAAATCTGGTACTCCATAGAGAAGGAGGAATGTGGACACAAGTCCCCCAGCCCCCTTTCTGGTCCCCTCTGAATCATTTACACGGCCTGCCTGAAGGGGAATACAGGTCTGGGGTTTTAAATTTCTTACACAGGTTGATTCAGAACTGCACTTTCGTGTTGCTGCTTCAGAGTTCATTTCCCATTTCAGTTTCTGTTCCTAAGTTTTCCACTGTAAGTAGATAAGGGCGTGATTGGCCAATATTATATAACCCTGCTGAGGAATCACAGGCCTTCACTCACTGGGAATGGCAACATAATTGCTAACCTGGAGGAGAAATCTGAAGGAAATTGATAAATTATGTATTGAGGGCTAATGACACAGGGGAATCAATTATAGGTTATTAATTTTATTTTAGAAAATTAGAACAGGTAACATCTCAGGGTTTGCTAGGAAACGAATTCAAATCAATCCTTTCAAGTCGAAGCAAAGGTAAGGCTTGTTAGATCCTTTTTCCTTTGTTTTCTATGGACAATCATGATTTTGAAGTTATTGCTACTTACCTCAGGGCAATTGGACAAACCAAATTTTTGTGCATGTATTAAATGAAAATTTTTCAGTTTAATACATATGCATAATAATGCCATGCCATTGGAATATCATTATATTAGCACAAACAAAGATTATATATTAATATATATACTTTGATTCTAATTCCAGAAGAACTCTTCCATAAACCCTGTGCTAAATATAAACATGTTTATGTTCTGTTAAAGTAATTCAGAGGGACTTTGTTCTAATAGGAAAATGGTATACCTAAGAGAAATTTCAACGGTTAAATGATATCTTGGGGTAGATTGTCAGGAAAATGAATCTGCTCACAGATACCCGGAACCTCATTCTGTCTAAATAAAGCCAGCCCTCAATAACATACCTTCTGCTTACCCCTGGCAAATTGCAACTTCCTGGTCTAAAAAAATAAGGCACGGAACGGCTTATAAAATGACTTAAGAGTTGTTTTTTTTTTTTTAAAACATAAACCAACCTTGGCCAAATAGTATTTGGATGAGTTAAGAATCAACAACATATGAAGACAGCTAGATCAGATTTCCTCTGACATGACAAAAGTCTCAAAATTAAGAGTTTAAACGAGCTTTGTATTTGAGAGGCTGGAAGGTTTTGGATAACAGTTGGGTTGTTTTTTTCAAGCCTCCAAAATGCCTTGGTTCTATGTCTGTTAATAAGGAAATAGTTCAATGAGTCAGTGTCTGAGCTTTCAATGCCTTGAAGCCGGTCCAAAATGGGAATTTCTGGCACTTCAGACCAACTTTATGAGGTTTCAAAACATGTTTTAGTGTCTGAATCTCTGAGCTGGAGTTTGCCCTTCCAGTCACTAAGCTACACTCGCCAAGGTGTCAGCTGTTAACCCTCTCTTCTTGAGTCTGGCCCATCCTGGACAATTAAGGCCATCAAGTAGATATGGCACCATCTGCTCGAAACTTTATTGAAAGAAAACATACATCCTGTGGCTCACACGTGGGACGTCCTACCAGCTGTGCCCCAGGTGGGCCCCGGAGGCTGAAGTCAAGTAGGATCATGACAAATGGAGCGAAGGTCCCCATCCTTAAAAAGGCATCAAGTAAGCAAAGCTATTATTGATACATGTTTCAGGGCCTCAGATAATCCTACCCTCAAGAATAGGTCCATAAAAGTAAGTTATGGCATGCTTTTAAGCACAGTGGAAAACTGTCCCTCAGTTCAAAGTGGGTAGGCAGAAGTCTAGCTCTGGAGCCCCGGCTAGCACATGGAGTACCTCTGCAGACATTAGAATTGGGTGTCCTCCAGCTGGGACAGTTAGACACAGGTATCTCAACTGGCTCTGGGATACTCAGCATGGCATGTGGAATCAGGCTAGATTTTGGATCCTCTCCTCCCCAGGGCTGGGCTCCTGTGGAGCCCAGACCACAGCAATAATCATTGCCCACTGGCCCTATATAGCCCTGCTGTCCCCAAGAAAGCTGGAGCTGCAATCTTAAGGAAGAGGAAAGCTTTAAGCATAATACAGATTTTGATGGTGTGCGGGAAAAACTGTAGTTAAGAGTAAAATTAACATAGCGTTGTTTATTTTTGTCTGATTGCTTAGTGATGCATGGTCTAATTCAATTAATCATCTCGGATTATATGCTCTATGAAAGCAAGAATCATGTACCAGGAGCTCAAGATAAGACTAGGCAAAACAGCAAGATCTTATCTCAACAACAACAAAACAAAATAGCTGGGTGGGATGGTCTGTTATCTTAGCTACTTGGGAGGCCAGGGCAGGAGGATTGCCTGATCCCAAGAATGTGAGGTTAAGGCTGAGGCAAGCCATGATTGTGCCACTGCACACTAGCCTGGCTGACACAGCAAGACCATCTCAAAACAAACAAAAATTCACAAAAAAAGAAGTACAATTGTTTGGAATAATTTCTGCAGTATGGGAATAAGTTCTTCTCTGGAGGTTTGATAGAACTCTGGTGTGAAGCCATCTGGATCAGGGCATTTGTTGGGAGATTTTTTTTTTTTATTGTTTCTTTGATCTCAGTGCTTGGAATTGGTCTATTCAGGAGATTTATTTCTTCCTGGCAAGTCTAGGGAGAGGGTATTCTAAATATTGACCCATTTCCTTCACATTGTCAAATTTCTGGGCATAGATTTATTGCTGTATTCAGAGACAATCTCTTGTATATCTGTGGCATCTGTTGTTATTTCCCCTTTATCATTTCTGATTGAGGTTACTAGAGATTGTACTTTTCTATTTCTAGTTAGTCTGGCCAAAGGTTTAATCTATTTTATTTATTTTTTTCAAAAAACCAACTTCTTATTTAATTTAAGAATCTGAATGATTCTTTTGTTCTTAATTCCATTAATCTCTGATTTAATTTTGGATATTTCTTTCCTTCTGCTGGGTTTAGGCTTAGATTGTTCTTCTTTTTTGCAATTCCAAAAGATGGCTTGTGAGTTTGTTGATGTGCTCTCTTTCAGTTTTCTGGATGTAGAAATCTAAAGTGACACATTTTCCTCTTAGGACAGCTTTTCCTGTGTCCCACAGGTTTTGGTAGCTTGTGTCTTCATTGTTTTGCTCAAGAGAGTTAATTATTTCCTCTTTCATCTCTTCCTGAACTCACTATCATTCAGCAGCAGGTTATTTTTCCACGCCTTTGTGGGGGGTTGAATGTTTTTTGTTGGAGTTGAGTTCCACCTTTATTGCCTTGGGTTCTTAGAGGATATCAGGTAAAATTTCATTCTTTTGGTTTTGTTGAGGTTTGATTTGTGTCCTAAGATATGATCTATCTTGAAGAATGTTCCATGCAGCGATGAGAAAAACTAATATTCTTTAGCTTTGGGATGGAATATTCTATCAGACACAGTTGTTCTAGGGTCACATTTAAGTCCCTTGTATCTCTGTTTAGTTTCTGTTTAGAGGATCTGTACAGCTTTGTAAGAGTAGTGTTGAAGTCCCCTGTTATTACAGTGTTATGGGTTATCATATTGCTCAGACTAATTAAGGTCTATTTCAAGAATCTGGGAGCCTTTAAGTAAATTGAGTAGAATCCCACATGAAATAAAAATGAATACATGCCAGTCACTCTGGACCCTTAAGCATCATAACTCTGGGTTCTAGAAGAGATCTCTGAGGTCAGGACAAAACTCCAATGCATACGAGAACTTAGTGAATACCAGTAATAAGTGTAATATGTAAAGAAACCATCATGCAGGCACAAGCTTGGGCAATCACAGAAGCTTGACCTTGGTGTTGGGGATTAGCAAAAAGTGGTGGCAACATGACATACTTCCCCATCCAAAACAGGTAGAGATGTAACAACTATCAGCTCTGTGAGGATGCGGTGTGAGGATGTCATTTTTATAAAGCTATTTGGACGTTTGCACTAGAAGGTTTATTGCAGCTCAGTTCACAGCTGCCGCGATGTGGAAGCAACCCAAGGGCCCATCAACCCATGAATGGATTAACCAAGTGTGTATCTGTTTACCATGGAGTATTATTCAGTCATAAGAAAAGATAGAGACTTTACATCTTTGTGTTTACCTGGATGGAGTTGAAACAAATTCTTCTTAGTAAAGTATCACAAGGGAAAAACAAGTATCCAGTGTACCCAATAGCAATATGAAACCAATGTACAGATAACAACACGCCCACACGAAAGAAAAACACACGTCTGTTCCAGTGAGGGGAAAGGAAGAGGAGGGGAAAGGGGGAGGGGAGAAGGGAGGGCGACTGGCTCCATCTCACCTAATGTGCACAGGGTGAGGGTGTTCAGCACACCCCCGGTGAAGGGCTCAACTACAACTTGAACTTTACCTTAGAAATGAAAACAAATATTTGTACCCTTGGATCAATCCAAAAGAAAAATCAATAAATACATAAACTAATTAATTAATTAAATTAAAAAAGAAGAGAGAGAAAAAATTTATTCAGGTTGTACTGGGGGGTGAAGTTTCTCATTTTAATCCATTTAGTCCTAAGTCAACATTCAGGAACTACACAGTACCATAAATGTCTGACTTTCAAAACAGCCTTGCAGACACTAGACTTAGCACCCTTGTCTAGCCTTTTCTTCCACAGACTACACACAGTAGCGTTTATACAATCAACCCCTGTTATGTGGTGTCTAGAACAGAGCACCAGATAGAGTCTGGACACTCAATACCAGAGTGCAAGGTTTAATAATGATAAGGCCGAGGAGAAAGGCAAAATAACCCAAGGACGTTACGGGCTCAAAACACCACTATCAGCTACAGGTGTATTTCAAAAAGAAAATGTGTAAAACAAATGATCTCCACAACAAACAGCTATAGAGACAATATTCTTTGCTTCCTTTCTCCCAGTTCTTTTTGTTCCTTGTTTTTAATTGGGTAGATTAAGTATCGGCTCAATTTGCTAATTGCTTTCTTTAAAACAATTAACTATTAATTATAGTCACTATTCTTAGCCAGCTCCTATTCTTCCCGGCCGCAGATGTTTTTACAGCAGGCCCCCAATGAGACTGGCAGTTTCCAATACTCTCTGCCAGCGAACCGCATTCCTCTTAGCAAGCGCCTACATGCCAGATAATGTCCTTTTTAAATAAGGTTTTTGTCCAAATGAAAATGAGCTCAACACTGTAAATGCACATGCAATATCAATGAAAACCAAAGCATGTATAAGATGGAATTTTATTTTCATTCTTTTGTATAAGAATCCTATACGTTGCATTGATTGAAAAGCAATTTTCAAAGAGCATGCTGTTAGGAATAATGAGAGGCCATTTATAGTTAGACCCTGTATTTGCATGGCCACAATGCAATACGATAAATACCCTGTGTTTACAAATGTACAAAATTCAAGTTTACACAATCAACACCGCACTTCTCGCAATCCGCACTAACCCATCAGATGCATTCGGTAACTACCCAGATTTTTTCCTGACAGACAAATACCTCCTAGGACTCTAAGACACAGGAATGCACATGTCTGTATTCCTACCATGTCTTCCGGGGGCATCCATATGAGAGCGTGGAAAAGTACTAGCTGTGTCAACCTCTTACTTGTCTATAAAATGTTCTCTTACACAATTTCCAAGCCTCCCAACCCCAAGGTTGGATGCCAGGCCAAGCTTCTATATTTGTTGATTTAAAATACATAGCAGTTCAATGATTTCTTTAAAAACAATAATAGCACCTCTTGGCTCAGCTTGTGTTTAATTTACTTGATGTCAAGAAAAGACCGGTCTGCTTGTGGTCCTCCATACCCACCCATGTTTCTCCTCATGTCTCAGCCCTTCCTTTCATGCTCCCCCTCATACAGAGAACTTATTACCCTTGAACTCATCCTGCCCTTGAGTTTTTCATTACTTAGGCTTACAGGAAGTTCCACCTGCTCCACAAAGCTTTCTCTTCAACTACTACAACCCAGGTTAACTATATTCTTCCCTAGAGATCAGGGTGGGATTTGGAGGCTCTGCCATGAACCAGATGCATCCCTTAAGCCACCTCTCTCTTGATGGCTCATAGCCTAATCTTTCTCAAAAAAATGAAGGACTATGAAATTAGTACTCGTAGTTAAATCATCTAACCCAGGGTTTTTGACCTGTTCAACTCTTCTGGGAAGAAGCCAGTACCCACATAGTTATGATACGCAAAGTAGCCAGTGGCTGAAGTGAAGTGTGAAAACTAAAACCTTCATCTGGAAGGGCTGAGTCCAGCAGTGGGACTGCAGAATAGAAAGGGGGGTACGTTTCACCAATCCATTCAAATCCAAAGAGAAATTCACTGCATCCACTTGGCATCACTCACCAGGAGAGTGCGTGCTCTGAACTTTGCACGTAGGTTTAGTGCTTTGATGTAAGGGGAAAACTCATCATGATGGCATATTTCCTCATTGTCTAGTTCTCTAGCTCATGTGCTACTTAGAGGAAGCTGGGGTAGATTACAGGCATTTAATTTATTGTATTGAAATACATTCAGATGAGGTTTAAATACTCATTAAAAAGTGGACTCAGTTGTTGACACAGATCAGGGACAGTAGGGAATTAAAGAAAGGTCTCTAAGAGACACCTATTCTCTCTACCCCCTTCTCACTGATGTGAGAAAACACAAACAGACGCGACTTAAAAGGAAAGTTATTGAAATTCAGACTGAACATGTGGGTTTAACATCTAGAAACTGCATTCCCCTTTCATCGCTAAAAGGATCCGGCTGAACTGAGGCCGACTTTTGACAGAATTGCAAAACCATTTGGGAGGATTTATGTGCAAAATTCAAAGGAGAGTCACAGCATTTGATGAGTGTGGGGCACAATTTAAGTTTTTGTGATATTTTCTGATGCTTTGCCTTAGGACGGATCCGAAGTATCATAGAAAATACACTCTCGTTTATAAAGAGGCCTGGCTGAGCTTAAAGCCAGCTGCCACCCATCAAGAACATTAAAATAGCCTTAATTTTGTTACAGCAGTGAGAGAAGATAGAACCGAGTTCTTGTTTCTGTGGCCGGGTTTGGTGCAAAGGCTCAGGACACTGGCTCTCTGAAATTATTCTTTCTTACACAGCACTGCTAGACTCAAAGCCTTGTGATGTTCTTAGTAATAAAAAGCAGGACACAGAATCAAGGAAAGCCTTCACTGACTAAACCCCACGAATTCTGAGAAGAGGCGAGGCCTTTTAAATACCAGTGGTCTCACTTAGATGATAAAAAAATCTGTCAATAGCCACACCCCTACAAGCGAGCCTTTTATAAAGAGTGGTTTTCAAACTCTTTGGGCAATACTTTTAGTGTTGTTAGGCATCCCTCCTTTTTGAAGAACTAAAAGGATGTATTTATTATCTTTGTTGCATCTTTTATTGAGTTTTATTTCAAATGAATATGAGGATACAAATGTATAGGTTATATTGCTCTCACTTTCAAGGTAAAGTTCAAGAGCCCTTTGCCCAGGGGGGCGTGTTGAACACCCTCATATTGTGCACATTAGATGAGATCCTGCCAATCGCCCTGCCTCTCCCCCTTTCCCTCTCCCCCCTCTCCCTTACGCTAACCACTAGTGGAAAGTTTCTGGTTCTCCACACCCCTGGGATTCTGTTCTTCTGCCTCAGTCTTAAGAAATCAGTAACATACCTAAACTACATGATCCTTTAAACTACAAAAGAAAGGTGAGAATTATAACTATAATTCCCATCTTCAAGCACCAAGTAGATGCCAGATACCTTATTTATTTATAATCCAGTGATCTTTGGAGAAAAATTCTGAATTTACTGTAGCTCTACCATTATAGAGCTCGGTGAGATTTATCTTTGAGTCTCAATTTCTTAGTCTGTCAAGTGGAAAATTGTAGCTAAATGTACCTTTATATATAAAATATTCATTACAACATTTTAGGAAAAGATAGCCAACACATCGAGCATATTTTGTAAATTTGTTTAAATGTTGTGATGAATATTTTGTAAATACAAATTATTTGCAAAATATTCTCTACGTGTTGGCTACCTCTTTGTAAAATGTTGTAATGAATATTTTGTAAATAAGGGTCCATTTAGCTACAATTTCCTGTTTTCCCTATATATGGTGACTTTATTGGCATCCTTTGGGATACCCTATATAATAACAATAACCACTCCATAAAGTGCTAGAAGGTTTGAAGTAATAAATAGCTTAGCATGGTACCTCATTGTTAGCTACTATTAAGTGTAATATTTATTTGACTATTTTCCAGACTTCCATTTTTCATCCATTCATATCTATTTGGGAAAAAGGTACAAAGGAAAAAGCTCCCTCCAGATAACTTCTTCCTGAACATTTTTATCTATGATGCTTTGATACAGCTCAGACTTTTACCCATGGAGCACTTCCATGTCAGATGTATTTTGGACTCCCCAGGATGCAAGACAGGTAACATGAAAAACCAGCGGACGGTTAGACTCCAGCTGAGGCAGAGGACAAGGGGGAATGAATTCTCTATTCCTATGTAAGTTGCAGAGGTTACAGCAGCAATTGTCTGGGCTTCACATGAATATACTTAAGTATAGGAAGGACTTTCCGTTTCAGAAGGATAGAGTCAGCATGCTTAACCCTCCTCTTAACCTCTTTGGACAGTTAAAACTCTAGGGTAAAGAAGCGAAACAGCAACAAAAGACTCTAAAAGGCAGAGTCAAGAAGACAGAACTTGAGTCTTCAAGATGCAAAGAACGACTCAGTGACCAGACTGAAAACTGTATTCTTTTTTTTGAGACAGAGCCTCAAGCTGTCCTCCTGGGTAGAGTGCCATGGCATCACAGCTCATGGCAACCTCCAACTCCTGGGCTCAAGTGAGTCTCCTGCCTCCGCCTCCCAAGTAGCTGGGACCACAGGCGCCCGCCACAACGCCCGGCCATTTTTTGGTTGCAGCCATCATTTTTGTTTGGCGGGCCCGGGCTGGGGATTCGAACCCGCCACCTTAGGTGTGCGTGGCTGGCGCCTTAGCCGATTGAGCCACAGGCACCGAGCCCAGACTGAAAACTGTAGAAGGAAGTATTTTCAGGGAGGAAATGACAACAGAAGGAGTCTTGGAATATCAGTTTGAAGAGCAAACAGAGCAGGCAAATGAAATACACTAGTCATTGTCTCTTTGTGTAATAACCTCACTTATATGGTGAGCTTTTAAAATTATGTTAGAAGCCGGAATACAAAATTATAATGCCTTCTAGTGTAGTTCTCAGTATTTATAGCAAAGACATTTTAGACAACTAAACCATAAATAGTGGGAATACAAAAGGATCCTAATGATGAGGGCATATGAACCGGCAAATATGATACTAGTAGACTGTGATAAAACAGATTTATAACTTCTAGCCTAACCACTAAAAAAAGAAATACTGAAAGATATCTTCAGAAACACTATAAAGCACTAAAAGAGTTCAAGTAAGCCCCAGGAAAGCAGAAAAGGGAAGCCAGTGAACAGCAATCCAGGGAAACAAACAAATCATATACTAACACGGCAAACCTAAGTCTTAACCAAATATCAATTTCATTAAGTATAAATGTCCCAATATACAATTAAGGGACAGAGATTGATAGAGTCATTAAAAAAACAATCTATCCACACAGTGTCTATAAAAAATTCATTTTTAATATAATGATGGAGGTAGAATGAAAGTAAAGATGTGTCGTGCAAATAGCATTCGAAAGAAGGCTGGAGTGGCTGAATTAATATCACAGAAAGCAGACTTCAGACGAAAGAAAATTACCAGAGATAGAAAGGAACTGTCCTGATACAAGTATCAATTCACCAAGAAAACATACAATCTCAAATCATGGTTTGGAGGCAGAAAGATGTGGGGGCAATTTCAAATTTCAACTTTGATTATTGAACCTGAGTGACCCAGAGCTTTAGTTTTCTCTAAGTTTCTCCAAGATGGTATGTTCCTATCTGAAAAAAAAAAAAAAAATGGGACTGATAGGGTTTATGCTACAGAGTTGGTCAAAGATACCATAGAAGTGAGGTTATTACACAAAAGCAATATTTTATTACTTATTTTATATTTGTTTTTCCATCCCCTACACTATGAGCGCTTTGGTCTTAAAAGCTACAAAGGGACAAGAGAAATCCTCAAAGTAACTTTGACTTTTCAACGCCTATCATTTCTTTCTCATGAATAATCATGAGCAGTACTGGCAGGCCATAATTTTGTAGATTAATAAGATACAGAAATACAGATTCTAATTAACTTTAGGACTCACTGTGTAACACAGGGTGAATCAGTGGAAGATCGGCCGTGACCCAATATAGTGATTATATATGGAGATGGAGTGGGATCCCGTGATTACTTGTTTTTACCTGTCTTTTCTTTTCACAGGAAGGAAATACAATGAATGACAGAGATAACAAAAAAAGAATTGAGAAAAGAAAAAAAAAATAATTGCTCAAGTAATCTCATTTATTGTCTTCTTTCCCTCCTTCCCTTCCCTCCTTCCTTCCTTCACTTCCCTTCCTCCGTCCCTCCTTCCTTCCCTCTCTTCCCTTCCCTTCACTTCCCTCCTTCCTTCCTTCCCTTCCGTCCTTCCCTCCCTCCTTCCTTCTCTCCCTCCCTCCCTCCCTCCTTCTCTCCCTCCCTAGCTCCCTCCTTCCTTCTCTCCCTCCCTCCCTCGCTCCTTCTCTCCCTCCCTCCCTCCCTTCCTTCCTCCCTCTTTCCCTCCCCGCTCCTTCCTCTTCTTCCTTCATTCCTTCCTTTTCCGGACTTTGCATCTGTCCTTTCGGCAGAGAATAGAAGATCTTATCCCTTCCTTGGTGATTTTTAACAAGGGTGCCACAAGTGGATCTTAGTCAGGCCTCGAAAATTTGTAAAGATCTTTAATTATTGTCCAAAGAAATTCAAAGCACAGTAAGCATATTCCTTTTTTCTTTTTACTCTTTTTCCGATCAACATAATTTAAGTGTGCCACAGAAGGTAACGGTAGTTTTCCAGTGTGCCGTGAGATAAAAAAGGCTGAGAAGGGTACTCGAAAGCATAAGCCTCACCACTGTGTGTGTTTTAACTGCTCCAATCCATGATTTGGGTATAACTAAAATAAAGATACAGTTGAAATTAACTTTTCTATTTTCAGAGTAAATGGCTACGCCAAAACTTAGTATCACAAAAGATACTATAAAATATTTTTTAAAAGAAAAATATAATGAATGTACCCCACCTTCC
The DNA here is from genome assembly GCA_963574575.1 of Galagoides demidoff. Taxonomy (NCBI): domain Eukaryota; kingdom Metazoa; phylum Chordata; class Mammalia; order Primates; family Galagidae; genus Galagoides; species Galagoides demidoff. The sequence goes on from CAUYQV010095665.1 coordinate 12,729, forward strand.
CCAGCATAGTATGCCACCTCCTATGTTTTTCTTTTTACCACTCACCATTGATAGCTGATGAGACAGCACCCCCCCCAACCAGCAGGCACCAGTATTTCCACCAAGCATAATAGACCAGAAGAGAGTGAAGCAGAGAGAAGACAAATTCATACTAAATTTCATCTTATTTTCTAAAAATAACTGTTACCAAATGAGTTACTAAATAAAGGGGTTGAAATTTCAAAAACTCTAATACTAAGTTGGAAGTTGCAAGTTCGTGGATAGCAGTAAAACTGACGTTCCCAAGTTTCTTTCGGGAATTCAGCTCGCCTTGTGTCAGTAAAGTCAAAAGGCATCCAGACACTTTAAAAGCTTGGGAGATCTTGGACACCAAGATCATGCTCTCAGGTCAGAGCTTAAGAAAAAAGTCTTTAAAACTAGATTTGAGATAACTAAAGGGCCTTAGAAAAGAGTTGTAGATTGATCCGGCTCTAGTAATTCCTGGTTTTCTGCACTAACAGAGAGGAGAGCTGGTAATTTTTTAAAAAATGGAATTAGTTCATTGGATGCAAATCAGAAGCAAAACCCATACTCTAACTAGGGAAAGGGCTAACCAGGTCATAAATATTGAATTGCTGTCATTTTTATATTTTTAGGTTCTTAGGGTTTATGTACCATGAATTTGAGAAGAACCTGTGGCAGTTTGCAAACATAATCATAATATTAATGATTACTTATAAAATAAATAGAATTAGGACCTTTAAAGAGTGAAGACAACAGACATTACCAATGTGTTATCAACATCTGTTATCATTTTTCCTGTTTGCCGTGGTTTATGAATTTCATTCTCAAAAAAAAGTTATGATATCAAAGTCATAACTATCATAGGTGATTACAGCAATAATTAGCTCCTTATTAGCCTGTATCAGAGACGTGCGGAACTAATTTTTATAGTCACCTCCCAAAGTGCTATTCTTTTCATGTTATAATAAACACAAAGTTAACTAATCTGCCAGAATGTTCAATGGGAGAGCAAAAAGTCCAGATTGATTCCGGCTCAGTTTATTAATTTCATTTCCAGATGAGCTCATAAAAGCCCACATTTGCAGGCAAAGACAAAAACAAATTACTGGGAGGTTTTTTTATTTGTCTGTTTTTTTTTTTTTTTTAAACATCAGCTTTCTTGTAGAAAAACAGGAAAAAAATTTTTTTTTAAAAAAAGGACTAAGACACAGCTTTCAGCATCTCCCCTGTCCTGGCTCTGCACACGCAGACTGAATCCCTGTGGAATACCAAACAAGCGCGACGCTCCAGGGCTGTTTGGCCAAAGTCTTGCAATGTTGTGATTGAAAGGAACATGTGGAATCAGTTTGAGAAAAATAAACTAAGTCGGTAGAAAATGGCACAAGCCATAAACTAAGACCGAGTGGAGACTATTCAGAAAAAGGAAACGACTTTGGAGAAATATTTTGAGATGCAGCAGACAGAAATTCCAAAGCCAGAAAAACAGACTGGGATTACCAAGAACACGACACTCTTTTTTAATAGCACGTATCTGTTTATTCGCTATCGGTATTTCCACAAAACTAAATGCTGACTGTAACCCAGAATACATTGTACTGCATCTCAATGGTCAAATACTGTTTTTCTGTAGTGAACTAAAAATAGAAAAGACTGCAGATGTCTTGGCAGGGGAGAAAAGGCTCTCCAGGAGGGACAAGAGAACTGGGTTCCACCTTGCGCAGCCACCTAAGGCTGTGGCTTCACCGTGGAAGGAACTTCATTCTCTAGGTCTCCAGTTTTCAGAATGAGAGAAACAAGATGACTTCAAAGGTCCCCGGAGTTCTGTCTGTGAATCCACAAGTCTGACACCTCCTTCTGCGTTAGACATTTGACAGAGACTTTTCTGAGGCTGACACTGTTTTATCATCGTGAACAAATACAGTGTAAGGTACGTGGGAAACAGTAACCTTGGAGAACTTGAACTAGACAGCAGAAAAGGTTTACTGACATTTCGGCCAGAGAAAACTGGAAAACGTTCAGGGTTACAAGAGGCACTGAGCATTTTAAGCAACGTAACAGTGGTATTGAGCATGTATATCTTTTTTTTTTTTTTTTTTGAAGACTTTTTGGTTCGTTTGGTTTTTGTTGTCTTTATTTCAAATTAATATGAAGTTACAATTTTTAGATGACATTGTTCTCACTGAACACGCATATCTTGACATGTGCACAGGTGAAATCTATTTAGAAGGGTCATGTTTAGGTTTTCATTACATTCATCAGACACATTTCAGTTCTCAGCATGATTTCACCTTTTTTTTTTTTTTTTTGAGCATGCACACTAGGTAATCGGTGTGCGCCCTCTGAAATAATCATGGTCCTGGATCAATTAACACTAGGCCACACCTGCAGCCCATTTCCTGGCGAGGAGGCCAACCCTGGCCGGGTGCCACGCTTTTGAGGGAGAGACTAAGGGGAATCCTTAGATAGCAGCAGCAGGGGCAGACAGACCCTGGAATGTCCAGCTTCCGTCCTCGAAGTAGCTGCTCTACCCTCTTGTGCGTCTCCTGACACCAACACCTCCTTGCAAAGAAGGACCCTCAGCAATTACAAAAGTGATGGTTTTCCAACTCTCAGATGACAGAAAGGGACACGGTGGTCATCAGTACCCTCATGGGAGCACCTGGCTCTTTATTATTAGGGATACAGTATCATATGGTCTCTCAGTGACGCATCTTCCTCACCTGGCTAATGGATATCATAGCAGTGTTATTCCCTGAGTTCTTGGGAAGACCACATGGGATAATGTATTTAGAGGGCTTTCAAAAATGCAGAATACACATACAACTTGTCATTTAAATACTGTTATTGTTGTTAGTGTTATTATCACAGGATCGTCATTATCCTTACTCCCCAGACAATGAACAATTCTAGAGATGAAAGAAGTTTACAAGTACCAATCCATCAAACCTGCAGGGAAACACACGTGCAAATGCACAGTGTACTAATCACTCCCTCCTGTGCGGGGTTCCCTGGGGTTCTTGTCTGTCTGCAATGTTGCTGGCATACAAGGGGGACTCCAAAAATTGTCCCATCACCCTGAAGCCCTCAGGTCCTATGCATGCGAGTGGATGATTAACACAGACGCGACACATTCAACCTTTTCTAGGAGGTATTTGCCATCTCTTTGAAGTTGACCAGCTTTCATGATTGATCAGTCAAATGCATGCTTGGATTAATGTACACAGCTATGATTTAATAAAAAGAAAAAGAAAACTCTGATAGGTGACAGACAGGCCATCACACATGACTGTGCGGTGTATGCACTACCAAAAATACTCGGCCAAGAAGTTCAAGCTCAAGGATGGAAACCCGACTCCTGTGCCTCCTCTCAAAGTACCATCCCCAGGACTGTGATGTCCCACAGGGGGTATCGTTTCCTTATTTGTACAAAGATGCACGTTGGCTAACAGCAGCCTGTTTCTCTCCCAGCTCTAACTTCACTGTCTAATCTCACACACCCACATCTAATCTTCAGAATATTGTTGGCTGGGTCTGCAAAACAGACCCAGCCTCTGATCAGTTTTCATAATCTCACTGGCTCCACTTGGGCCCAAGCTACCGTATCTCACTAGCCTCTTCACTAAGCCTCCTGCTGACACCCTTCCTCCCTAGTAGTTTATTCCCAGTGCAGCCAGAAGGATCCTTTTAAAATATAAGCCAGACCATGTCACTCCTGTGCTCAAACACTGTGTGGCTCCTATCACATCTATGGCAAAAGCCCCAGCCCTCGCAGTGCCTGTGAGACCTAAGTGCGCTCCCCCTTGGGTTTACACCTGTCAGCTCATCTCTAGACATTTCCCTCCACTGGTTCTGCTCCAGACACACAGGCCTCCTTACTGTTCCCTTAACATGCCAAGCATGCTCCTACCTCTGGACATTTGCACTTACTTTTCTATCTGTAGGGAGGCACACAGCTATAGGGCTCAATCTCTAGTCTCCTCTGGATCTTTTCCCAAATGTCCTGTTGTTTGTGAAAGCTCCTCTGACCTTCTTATTTAAATGGGCAGCAATGCAAACACACAGAGGGCATTAAGTGTATCTTTTTTTTTTTTTAATATTTTGATATGTGGGGCATGGCTGACTCTGCAGGGAAGAGGTTCTTCCCAGAAGAACCCACTCCTGGAGATAGTTAACACCTCCAGGCTGAGAATGTACCTTTTACATGCAAATCAACCAGCAGAGCCCAGAGAATCTTCAGCACCATCATCTCCTGCCCTAATCACCCCAGGGTCACATACCTGACTACCAGACACGGCTGCCCCCCTCCCCCCCCCAAGCCTGCCGACTAGGAATAGCCATTGCTCTTACTTGCCAATTATTGTCAGAAAGATCCCTCAAAAACCAGAATCTTGCTACTTGGCAAACATGCCCCAAACTCATTTGATTTCTCTCCAGCAACAGAAAGGAAAAGGGCTAATATTCTGTCACTTTACACTCGTACGTTTTGCAATTAAAGAATTTATCCTGGAGTATTCAAAAGGAGTGATTCATTCTAAGTCAGAGTTTAATTGGGGCTATGACTGATCATTTTCTGTGACTGAAATTAGTTCAGCGAGATGAGCATCTATCCGAAAAACTCATTATGAGGACCTGCAATTTTTGTAAAATATTTTTTTTTTTTGCAAAAAATGGTACCAGTTCTGCTACCTTCTCTCACACTCTCTGGATGTTTAAGTATGTGGATTTCCCTGAATCAGTTATTCAAAATGTCTCTTTTTTGTTGCTTGTAAGAGAATTTAACCTTCAACTGCTTGTTTCCCCCCAAATTAACAAAAACCAATCTATGAAAGAAGAGAAAAACTAGCCGAGCATCATGGTGAGTGCCTGTAGTTCCAGCTACTAGGGAGGCTCAGGCAGGAGAATGGCTTGCGTCCAGGAGTTTAAGGTTGCTGTGAGCTATGATGCCATGACACTCTACCCAGGAAGACAGAGTGAGACTGTCTCGGGGGGGAAAAAAAAAAAAGTAGAGAAATATTTACAACGAGTGGTTTAGAAGTATCAGTTTATCAAAAGATTATGTATCTTAATAAGTCCAAACTCTCAAATAGCTGGATGCCTGGACCCTGTTTATTTTGGACGCTCATTAAATTAAATCCAAGACTTTAGATACGAAAATACTCTTAACCACCTAGAAAAATACGACAAAAAGTCACATAGTAAGAAATTCTTGACCCAAGACATATAAACATTTTAAGTTAAAATCAGAACAAATGAGTCAGGGATTACCATCAAAACACTCTAAATTCATTAAAATATTTTATGGCATGAATGCCTTAAAGGTTTAAGGAAATCTGAAACACTTTGATTGCACTCCTGTACATAGTACTGATGTGGGATCCTACCATCTTTTTATATGTGAGAACTGCAAGAAGTTCAATTACTTTCAGAGTCAAAAAATTTTACTTTTTCCTAGTGATACTTTTATACCACATGTTTCAAAATTGTACAATTACTAGGGAAGTATTTCTCCTTTCTATAATTGGACGATGTTGGCCCCGCCCTAGAAGGTCCTTTTTGAGGCTTGATAACGATCCTCAGTATTTGTTCTTATATATTAGGTGCAGTTTAAAAACCCCGCATTAATTTTGTGGGGATGATGTGTTAATTAGGCAGCAGTAGGAACTTTAAAGGCCAGAGTGTTTAATTACCAGAACATGGCTGGCTCCAGCAGCAGATGGAGGGCAAGCAGGTCACTTGATCTTTATAAACGAGGTGGTTGGGAAGGAAATTGGACATTATGCAAATCATTCTTATCCCTGAAGGGGTTAGTGTCTCAAGGAGGTGTGCAAATCTCACAGTAGCATAATACAAAAACCATGAGAAGCAACTTTCAGAGAAAACATCAGAGAAAGAACTGGGCTGAGGGGTCCTGAAGGGGAAAGGAGATGGTTCTCTGAGATGGCGGGAAAGCAAAGGGGCCAGGGCGGAGGAGGAGCCAGAGGAGAAAATATTCTCTCCCCTCTCCAAATCCTGAGTGAATTCTACATGTGGTTAATGGGACAAGTTTTGAATTTTCCTTTTTAATCAAATGTTCCTATATCTATCTGTTTTTCTTTCTGTTGCATTGTACGAAGTGCTAAGAAAAGAAGATAAAACTCCTGAAGGCAAGAACTTTGTACATGGTATCTAGCCCAGTGGGTGCCAAATGGATTTGCACTTAATTCCTCAGCCAAGCTCTAATGGAATACCCATTTAATGAGTATCTGTCCGGTACAAGGAATAATTCTAGGTCAACTATCACTGAGAGCAAAGAGTAAGCATTCTGGAATTTAACAATTACGGTGATTTGACAGTGGGACAGTTCTCTGCTTAACCTGATATAGAAACTTCTTCATTTTTCTGCTGCTTCAGCAAGAGTCAGAATCACAGACAGAGAAAAGGCAAATATTTAACAGATGTACAAGCGGTATGCAGTAATCCCTACGTTAAAACCAGTTTTTGTTGTTTTTGTGAAAGTTAAATTTTGTTCTTGCTATTAATTTTCTACCAACTGTGCTCACCAGACCCAATGAAAGTTAGCTTTGATGGGTCTTTTTTTTTTTTTTTGGTCACTGTTAATTTTCTACCAGTTGTGTTTACAAGACATGTATGAAAATTATGATTAAGGACTGTTTTAACAATTCCAGATGTGATAGAGAATAAAATCCATCAGTGGGCACGAGAATGAGAAGTTACATATATATAACCAGGACAAAAGGTGACGATTATTACAATTGTATGTCAATTTTGAACTGCGGTCCTTATTTCTTTGTACTTATTCAGTGAATGATTCAAGGCTAAGTTTTAAGTTGTCTGTCTCCACAGAAATAACACCATTTATTTTTATTTCTGAAAACCAACCGTGAATATAACTTCAGCGCATGCAGTGGTCAAGATAAAATAATTTCTTTAATGAGTTGGCTCTTAAGGATGAGCAGGTGTTTCTTCAAGTTCATTGATTACAGAGAAGATAAACATGGCTTATGTTAGGATATTCACTCCTGCAAAACCCAAGCTTTAAGCCAGTCCTCCTACCTAAAAATTATATTATGAAATGATATATCATATGACAATATGTATTACATCTGAAAATTAACATATATCCTATAATTACCCATACCCAAGTCAGGACACTCTTAACTAAGCTGCGTGACAGTGACCAAATCATTTCTCAAGAGTTATCAGCTTTTTTAATTGTAAAAGTGATGGAATAAGCCAGGTAACCCCTAAAAACTATGAGCATCATATCTTATATCTACTCTAAAAATAAAATAAAGACATCAAAAAATAATTAAGGCAATACAGAAATATGCATGTATGTTTTCGGTCCCTTAATTTTCCCAATTTCCTCTCGAGAATACTAAAGAAAGGAATTATGGAAGGGATGAGACAAAGGCAGTACACTCATATTGTTCTGGAGTAAAGAGGATCTTTAAATAAGACAAGGCTTTGTATTCATAGCAGGAAGGAGCTTTGCTTGTAAGAGAAGAGTATGAAACTCCTCAGGGCAAGAACTTGGCTTACTGTACCTGGCACAGAGGCTACTCCATTGCAGGGGCTAAGTAAATATTTGTTGAGTCCATTCATTCAGGGTTTCATTCACACACCATATTTAAAGAACACCTGTGACGTGCAAGGAACTGCTTGAAGCGCTAGATGCGAAGGAAAAAATCCTGACCCTCAATGAAGTTTGCAGTTAATGAGGAAAGAGACAGTAACCAAGGCAAATATAAAGGACTTCAGTGGGCAGGAAGAACTTTGAGGAAGAGTTAAGCAAACAGAGGTGTTTTGTTTTGTTTTGTTTT
>CAUYQV010095670.1:0-31155 GCA_963574575.1 Galagoides demidoff
GTGTTGATACAATGATTAACCGAATGATGTGAAAGTTATGTTAACCAGCTTGATGAAGGTGTTTCAAATTGTATATGAAACAGCACAATGTACCCCATGTTTGCATCAATGTACACAGAAATCAATTAATAAAAAAAATAAATAAATAAATAAAATAAAAAATTAAAAAAGAAAGAAAAAATAGTAGGGGGACTGTTATAGATGAAAAGAGAATTAGGACATATGTCAACCAATGTGAGGTGTGGTACTTGTTTAGATCTTAAGAGGATGCCTCAAATTTCAGAGTTATATTTAGGAGAATCAGGGATATTGGACAATGATGTTTCCCCATGGCATTAGGGAATAATTGTAATTGTTGTTACATGCGATGATGGTATTTTGATTATTTTAAACTATTAAACTATGATACAATAGCAAAAAAAAAAAAGAAGAACCTATATTCTTTAGCTTTTGGATGGATTGTTCTATATACATGTATGAAGCACAATTGTTCTAGGGTCACATTTAAGTCCCTTCTATCTTTGTTTATTTTCTGTTTAGAGTATCTGTCTAGCTCTACAAGAGGAGAATTAAATTCCCCTGCTATTATGTTGTTATGGGATATCATATTGTTCACACTAATTAAGGTCAGTTTCAGAAACCTGGGAGCATTTAAGTTGGGTGCATAAATATTTAAATTTTAAGTCTCTTCTTGTTTTATTTTCCCTTAGATAGTATGAAGTGTCCACCTTTGTCTTTTCTGACTTTAATTTAAATCCACTTGAATTTGAAAATAAAATTGCAATCCCTCTTTTCTTCTGAATTCTGTTTTCCCTAAAAATCATCTTCCATCCCTTAATCACAAGTATTAATTTGTTCATTGAAGCTAGTCCTAATATAAATCCTAGACACAAATGGATTGCTTTTTTTGTTTGTTTGTTTTGGGTTTTTTTTTTTCAGTTGAGAAATCATTAAATCTTTATTAAGCACTATCCTCTGTGAAGCTCTAGGCGACTACAGGAAGGTAAAAATCTTTGTCCTTCTCCTTATTAAGTTTATATTCTACTTGAGGAGGTAATACTTGGCAGGGGTAGGTCTCCCCCAAGGTGATAGAAATGATCTTTTTCATGCTTAGATCTCTTGCTTTATACTTTATGAAAGATGGTATGTAAATACTTTCTTGGAAGAATCCAAAGGCAGGATAGATTGGGGCAGGGCAAGGAAGGGAGCATAAAACATAATGGGGGGTTTAATTTCACAGTCTGAAGCTATTTCACAGGTGAAATTTTTCCATTAGCATTAAACAAAGCAGATTTTCCTCCCCTACTACATTGATGGCCTGGGACATTTTAACCTTAAACTAAAATGTGTGAATTGAATTTAGATAATATCTCACATTCTGCAGATGAAACTTCACAACATCGAAAAGAGGAGTATGGTGAACACCACTTTAATACAAATTGCAGTAATATCCTAAGTATCAAGGTACCACAAGATCCATATTAAAAACTGGGTGGTAATAGAATTCAAGGTCTCCTCAATATTTTCATCCTTCAGTGAATTTTTAGCATTACATGAGAGCATAATTTGATAAAAATAAAATTATATTTCTCAACCTTGAAAGGTACATGTTCCTCAAAATTTTACCCTTACCATAATTTTTTATGTTTCTTTTTTTTATTATTAAATGATAGCTGTGTACATTAATGCAATCATGGGGTACAGTGTGGTGTTTTCATATACAATTTGAAATATTATCATCAAACTGGTTAACATATCCTTCATGTCATTTTCTTAGGTATTGTGTTAAGATGTTTATACTCTACTTTTTGAAAGATTCACTTGTACCCTTGTAAGATAAACCATAGAGGTGATCCCTCAAGTCACTCTCTCTCCAACCATCCACCCCCCTTCTCTTCACCCACTTCTCCTTCCCCATATACTTATATGAATTCATTTTCATAATAGGTCTGTGTACATTGGATATTTTTTCTTCCATTCTTGAGATACTTTGCTAAGAAGAAAAATTTCCAGCTCCATCCATGTAAACATGAAGGAGATAAAGTCTTCATTTTTATTTATGGTTGCATAGTATTCTATGGTGTACATATACCACAGTTTATTGATCCATTCATGGGTCGATAAGCACCTGGGCTTCTTCCATGACCTAGCAATTATGAATTGGGCTGCAATATATATTCCAATACAAATATCTTTGTTGTAATTCTATTTTTGGTCTTCTGGATATATACCTAGTAGAGGAATTATAGGATAAAATGGGAGGTCTATTTTTAGTTCTTTAAGTGTTCTCCAGACATCTTTCCAAAAGGAACGTATTAGTTTGCATTCCCACCAACAGTGTAGAAATGTTCCCTTTTCTCCACATCCACACCAGCATCTCTGGTTTGGGATTTTGTGATATGGGCTAATCTTACTGGGGTTAGGTGGTACCTCAAAGAAGTTTTGATTTGCATTATGCTGATTATTAAGGATGGTGAGCATTTTTTCATATATCTGTAGGCCATGCGCCTATCTTCTTTAGAGAAATTTCTCTTCAAGTCCCATGCCTACTCTGAGATGGGATTACTTGTTTTTTTCTTTCTAATATGTTTGAGTTCTCTGTGGATTCTGGTTATTAAACCTCTGTTGGAGACATAACCTGCAAACATCTTCTCCCATTCTGAGAGCTGTCTGCTTGCTTTACTTACTGTGTTCTTGGCCGTGCAGAAGCTCTTTACTTTGATCAGGTCCCAATAGGGTATGTATGATGTTGCTTCAATTGCTCAGGGAGTCCTCCTCATAAAATTTTCACCCAGGCCGATTTCTTCAAGTGTTTTCTCTACACTTTCTTCTAGTATTTTTATGGTTTCATATCTTAAGTTTAAATCTTTAATCCAGTGAGAGTCTATCTTAGTTAATGGTGAAGTTCACCCAGCACCATTTGTTGAATAGGGAATCTTTTCTCCACTCAATGTTTTTAATTGGCTTGTCAAAGATCAGGTAACAGGAGGTAGATGGATTCATCTGTTGGCTTTCTATTCTGTTCCATACATCTACGTCTGTGTTTTTGTGCCAGTACCATGCTGTTTAATCACTATCGATTTATAGCATAATCTGAGTTCTGGTAGCATGATTCCTTTTGCTTTGTTTTTATTCCTGAGTAATGTCTTGGCTATTCGAGGATTTTTCTGATTCCATATAAAATGAAGTATTATTTTTTCAAGATCTTTAAAGTATGACAGTGGAGCTTTAATAGGGATTGCATTAAAATTATATATTGTTTTGGGTAATATGGACATTTTACCAATGTTGATTCTTCCCAGCCATGAGCATGGTATGCTTTTCCATTTGTTAACATTTTCAGCTATTTCTTTTCTTAGAGTTTGATAGTTCTCTTTATAGAGATCTTTCACATGCTTTGTTAGATAAACTCCTAAATATTTCATCTTCTTTGGCACTACTATGAAAGGAATAGAGTCCTTGATTGTTTTTTCACCTTGACTGCTATTGGTATATATGCAGATTTATGCGTGCTGATTTTGTAATCTGAGATGCTAATGTATTCCTTGATCACTTCTAAGAGTTTTACAGTCAAATCCCTGGTGTTTTCCAGATATACTATCATATCATCTGCGAAAAGTGAAAGTTTAATCTCTTCTCATCCTATATTGACGCCCTTAATCGCCTTTTTTTCCCTAATTGAGATGGCTAAAACTTCCATTACAATGTTAAAGAGCAATGGAGACAATGGGCAACCTTGCCTGGTTCCGGATCTGAGTGGAAATGATGTCAACTTAACTCCATTCAATACAATATTGGCTGTCGGTTTGCTGTAGATGGCCTCTGTCAGTTTAAGGAATGTCCCTTCTATGCCAATTTTCTTAAGTGTTCTGATCATGAAGGGATGCTAGATATTATAATAAGGTTTTTCTGCATCAATTGAAAGAATCATACAGTCTTTGTTTTTTAATTTGTTTATGTGATGTATTATATTTATAGATTCACATATGTTGAACCATCCTTGAGATCCTGGGATAAAACCCACTTGGTCGTGCTGTATAATTTTTTTGATGTGTTGCTAGATTCTGTTGGTTACAATCTTGTTGAATATTTTTGCATCAATATTCATTAGTGAGACTGGCCTATAATTTTCTTTTCTTGTTTGGTCTTTTCCTGGTTTGGGGATCAAGGGGATGTTTGCTTCATAGAATGCGTTGGGTAGTATTCTGTCTTTTTCTATATTTTGACAAAGGTTGAGTAAGATAGGTACTAGTTCCTCTTTAATGGTTTGGTACAATTGTTACATAAAGCCATCTGGTCCCAGGCTTTTCTTTTTAGGGAGATTTTGTATAGTTGATGCTAATTCAGAACTTGATATAGGCCTGTTCAACATTTCCACTTCATTATGGCTAAGTTTTGGAAGGTGGTGTGCTTCCAAGTACAAAGTATGATTTCCTTCAGATTTTCACTTTTCTGGGAATAAAGTTTCTTGTAATATTCATTAAGAGCCTATTGCTATTCCATCTTTTCCATTTCTGATTGATAAGATTAGAGATTTTACTCTTTTTTTTTCTTGGTTAGGCTGGCCAAAGGTTTATCTTTTTTATTGACCTTTTTAAAAAAACAACTTTTTGATTTATTGATCTGTTGTATAATCCTTTTGGTTTCAATTTCATTTAATTCTGCTCTAATTTTTGTTATTTCTTCTTTTCTGCTGGATTTGGGATTGGAATGTTCTTCCTTTTCCAGCTGCTTGAGATGTCCCATTAAGTTATTAATTGCCTCGCTTTCCATTCTCTTGATGAAGGTTTGCAGTGCTATAAATTTCCCTCTTAGGTATCCCAGAGGTTCTGATAACTTGTGTCTTCATTATCATTTTGTTCTAAAAATTTGGTAACTTCCTTCTTGATCTCATCTTTGACCCATCTATCATTCAGCATAAGGTTATTTAGCTTCCATGTTTTTGTATGCGACTGCATATTCATGTTGTTACTGAGTTCAACTTTTATTCTTTGATGGTCTGAGAAGGTGCATGGAATAACTTCTATTCTTTTAAATTTACTGAGGTTAGATTTATGACTTAAGATGTGATTGATTTTAGACTATGTCCCATGGACTGATGAGAAAAATATGTATTCAGTTTTGTTAGGATGAAATGTTCTGTAGATGTCTGTTAGGTCCAAAAGTTAAATTTAAATCTAAAATTTCTTTGCTAAGCTTCTTATAGGAGGATCTATCCGACACTGCCAAAGGAGTATTAAAATCTCCAACTATGATGGAGCTGGAAGAGATCAAGTTGCTCATACCTATTAGAGTATCTCTTATAAATTGAGGTGCATTCTGGTTGGGTGCATAGAAATTGATAATTCAGATTTCATCATATTGAGTATTACCCTTAACAGATATAAAGTGGCCATCCTTTTCCTTGCTTACTTTTATTGGTTTAAACAATAATGTATCTGTGAGTAAAATTGCAACATCTGCTTTTTTCTGATTTCCATTGGCCTGGAATATAGATGACTATCCCTTCACCCTGAGTCTATATTTATCTTTTAAAGTAAGATGCGATTCTTGAATACAGCAGATGTCTGGTCTGAGTTTCTGTATCCAATCAGCCAATTGGTGCCTCTTTAGAGGACAATTTAAGCCATTCACATTGATTGAATTTATTGATAAGCCTGGTAAAATTTTGGGCATCAAGTTCCTCAAAAGTCCAGTAGACATTTTTAATCCTTTTGCCACTGTGGAAGTTGGAATGTGATCAAAAGTTTTTGAGTGAGTTTACTTTTGTGGTGGAGGATTTCACTAGTCATTATGGAGGATAGGTGTGAGAATTTCTTAGAGTGCTAGTTTAGTTATGGCAAATTTCTTCAACATGTGAATGTCGTTAAAGTATTTAATTTCTCCATCATAGATGAAACTCAGTTTAGCTGGATACAGGATCCTGGGTTGAAAGTTATTTTGTTTTAGGATATTAAAAGTCAGTGTCCATCCTCTTCTAGCCTGAAAGGTTTCAGCAGAGAGATCTGCAGTCATTCTAATATTCTTCCTCTTATAGGTTATGGTTTTCTTGCATCTGTTTTCAGAATTTTCTCTTTCATATTAACTTTAGTGAAGTTAATTATGATATGCTTGGGGGATGTCTTGTTCAGGTTGAGTCGCGCTGGGGTTCTGAAACTATCTGCTATCTGAATTTGAGAATCTATTGGTATGTCTGGAAATTTCTCTTTCATAATTTCATGAAGAAGAGCCTCTGTGTTTTGTGAAGCAACTTTGTCACCTTCAGGGATTCCTATAAGGTGAATATTAATTTTCTTAGCATTATGCCAGAGCTCTCTGAAAGAAATATCCATTTTTGCTTTCCATTTCTTTTCATCTTTGAGCTATTGGGTTCATTCAAAAGCTTTGTCTTCAATGTCAGAGATCCTTTCTTCTTCCTGTTCCACTCTGTTACTGAGGGATTCTACCATATTTTTCAGGTCTTTGAGGACTACAAAATCTTCCCTCCATGTTTCAAGATCTTTGGTCATTTTGTCTTTGAAATCGTTAAATTCTTGAGACATCTTTTGAATAATTTTTTGAGAGATCTTTTGAATAATTTCTTGAAATTCTAATTCCCTTCTTTCTTCCATTCTGTTAATATTATTTGCTATCCAAATTCTGAACTCAATTTCTGACATCTTAGCCATCTGTTTATGGGTGGGATCTTCAGATGCATCTGCCACATTCTTGCTGGGGGGTGGTGTTCTACTCTGGTTATTCATATTACCGGAGTTTATCAGCTGATTCTGCCCCATGCTGAATTTACACTGTTTGGCTAGATGAACAGGTAAGAAGAAGTTGGGTTGGGGGCTCCGGAAGTAGTGATTTAGTAGCCCTTTGTGGCAAAGGCTGGGAGTGGTGTCTGTATGCTTTCCCTTAGAGCTTTGCCAAGGATGCATATAGTGCTATGGTCTGAGAAACTGGGTGCCTGCTTGATGTGGTGGGGCTGAGTGTTCTACCTTAGAAAATCTCTTACTCTGAATTAAAGTCTCAGCTTTGGAGAAATATCAGCAATTAAGTCACCTCGCTCCCGCAGGCGACATTTGGGAAAAGAAAATCACACCTTCCCAGATCCACACACCCAGTGTGTCACTTCGGATAGTTCTCAGGTGATGGGCTCTGTTCAAGACATCTAAATCAAGTGGCCCAGTTACCACCGGTCTCAAGTGGGGGGTTCAAAAGGCCTGTTGCAACTAGACAACAGGGGTCTTCTGGCAGCTCAGGTGTGACTCACTCTGGTGCTCTGTGAGGTCAGAAGGACCTACCCAACAAATAAATTAGTCTGGGAAGGTTGATGCCTCCTTCCCCACCTTCCACCTTTGTCATGCCCAATCACTGGAGACCCTGCAAGGCTGTGACCCAGTTGTCCAATAAGCGAATGTGGCAGGGCTTTGTGTCTGCCAGAGTCAAAGTAAAGTCAATGCCACCTCCACTCAGTTACTGCTCTTTGTCGCCAGCCAGCAAAAGGAGCTGAAGCCTGTCTGTCTCATGCACTCAATGACAGCTGGAGAATGTTCCACCTAAAGTCAATCTAGGCCTGACATAATCCAGACAGCAGCAGAGATTCTCCCTCAACCACCAGTTAATTTTCCCAGTTCAAGAGATCTAAACCTATTGACCCGATCAGTACCCAATCTCTAGCTGGAAAGCTCACATGGTCTCCAGCAAATAGATAACAGGAGTCTACTCGAAGCTCAAGTGTGGCTCCCTCTGATGCTCTGAGGAGTCAGAAAGGCCCATTCAGGAGATGATTTGGAATAAGGAGCCTACTGTCTCTTTCCCCACCTTCCTTGCCCTTCACCACTGAACTCTGGTAACCCCAGTCTCTGGTAACTGCACCACCAGTCTCTGGTAACCCAGTCTCTGTGGCCCAGTCCTGTCCAATAAGCGAGTGTGTCAGGGTTTTGTGCCTGCCAGAGTCCAAGTAAAGTCAATGCCTCCTCCACTTGGTGACCACTCTTTGTCACAAGCCAGCAGAGATAGTTGAAGCCTATCTGCCTCAGGTACCCAATGGGTGCTGGAGAATATTCCACCTGGGCTCAATCTAAATCTGGAATTTGTTTTCTTAAAGTCATGGTTTGCCTCAGTGAGGAAGATGTGCATTTATCTATCTCTTCTCTCAGCTCAGCTCCCCACCTTCAGTTTCGTTGGGTTCTTCTGGCGGTTGTCTCTCCCTAAACTGGAGTTCATGTTGAAAGCTAGCTCCAGTCAGCTCTCATCTCCTGTTTCTCCATATTCTTATTGAATGTGAAAGTCATTCCTCTTTATATAAAGAATTACCTGATATCTCTGGATCTCAGTTTCTACAGTTATAAAATAGTAAGGTTGGCTTTTTATCCCTCCAAATTCTTATAGTATTCTAGTACTAAAACAAAATACAAGAGGCTTGATATCTCATTTTTACATCACAAATTCAATGAAGGAAAAGATGGCAGAAGTAGCATTTGATTTATGTCAAACAATATACAACAACTAGCTTTACATAAGCAATACAGATTTTGAGTAAAAGAAGAGAAAAATTAGCTATTGATTTTTTTCAGCCAAGCTCTTTTATCATACGAGGGATATGTAGACATTTATATCCCCATTGTAAATCAATTATTGAAAAAAAATGCTGCATAGGGTATTTCTTAGTGATTTTATTTTTATTAGGTAAATACTGCTGATTTTAGCTTTCTGAAAATGTACTGCCTATTTTCCTAGGTTTTAACAATAGGCAGCAATTTTTTGCTAAAGGAATTTCAATTAATTTTGTTCTCTATGACATTTTATACGTTAAAAATATACTTTTGTTGTTACTATCAAAGCCATGTATGTATGTTTACCAGGGGAGGTTAATGAGGTAAAAATTTACCTTAATTATTAAAATATATGCCTCAGACTGGGGATCAGTGTCCACTAAAGTAAATCATTCTGTAAAATTGAACGTGGGAATGGAATTTTAAAGAGAAATATAAAGCTTAAATATTATGTTGTTTGGAGTATAAGGACATTACTTACTGAAATGATGTCTCATTATTGTGGAAACTGATAATATAGGTAATTTTTCTTGCCATTCCTATAATGCTAAAATAATATAATTTATCCTTATAATTTCCAGAGGGATAGATGGAAAGGTTTTATTTTATTTTATTTCATATTTGAAATAGGAATGGCCTTCTTTCTGGTAGGAAGAAGTTTGCAAACAGGTGCTCTGTACTATATATTTGCAAAACATCAAGTACTCTGTAAAATCTTTTCCAAGGACTTCATTTTAGCTCCAGCAGTAAAGAGGTTAGGAATCCATCAGTGCAGTCATTATGATAAGAGAAAAATGGAGAAAGACTTTTCTTGCATCATAAAACTGAGGTCACAAGGAAAACAACTCTCAAGTTTGGAGAGACAGAAGAAGTCAGAGCAAAGATCTGTTTACCTTGACCAGAAGCACTGGAGCCATAAACTGGAAGAATTTCTTAAATGGAAATTTTGATGAACTGCTGGAGGCTGATTATGGACTAGCATGAGAGTAAGAAAATCCTTACACATTTTTAAGCTTTACCACCAGGAACCCCTCTAAGTTCTCATGACAAATAAATGAGAACAAATACCTCTTTTCTCTGGAAGTTAGAGTGAAAGAGTATTACTCATGAGATACGTCCAGACCTTCTTCATAGCAAAGGACTACCCTCCAGAGGAAATAATTTACCATAATGGTATCTCAGAGCCAGGAGGAAAGATTCTCCAGCTCCAATTCTTCCTGTCTTAGCCAATCAGGAAGAAAAAAAAAAAACCTATAGAAGAAATATTTGTGAAAGTCACAGCCAGACACATGTGCCAACTGGAAAGTTGGAAACAATATATAGTTTATTTAACTGGAAAGTTAGGTTAAAGAACATAAAATGCTTTCCTACTCCCACCTCTCCAATAAGGATACAATGTAATAGTGGATTATAGACAATATTGTACTTGATACTAATCCTAGTATATTAATGATCACTTTAAATGTGTGTGGTTTAAATATACAAAATAAAAGAAGAATTTGTCCAGATGGATCAAAAAACAATACCCAGTCATATTTGTCTACAAGGAAATCACTTCAAATGTAAAGACTCTGATAGGTTAAAAGTAAAATGATAGGGAAAGGTATGCTATACTAATGCTAATGAAAACAAAGCTATGAGATAGCTATATTAATTTAACACAAAATATGCTTCAAAACAAGAAAATTTATCAGGGATGGAGAGCAGCAACACACAGATTTTTTCCTGAGAAATCTAATAGTCATAAATGTTTATGAACCTAGCAAAAGAACATTAAAACATGTGAGACAAAAATTTTGAAAACTGCAAGGGGAGATAGATAAATCTGCTATTATCATTGAGTTCACTTTACGTATAAAGTAACTGATAGATCAAGTAGACAGAAAATCAGTAATGATAATAGTTAATCTGAATAGCACTATCAATAAATTGGATATATTTGACATTTACAAAATATTCCATCTAACAAAAACAGAATGCGTACTTCTCCTCAAAATTACATAGAACATTCATCAAGCTAAACCACATAATTCTTATGAAGAAAAGTCATAAAAGTTATGCTATCACAGCACAATGGAATTCAATTATAAGTTAATAATAGAAAAATAGCTGAAAATGTCCAGATACTTGGAAATTAAACACTTCTCTTTACTACATATAGGTTAAAAAAAAAGAACTCTAAACCACAAAATTACTATTTTATACTAAATAACAATGAAAATGCAACTTATCAAATTTGAAAAATATAGCAAAATGAGCATTTGGAGGGAAGTTTATAGTATTAAATGTATATATTATAGAAAAATCTAAAGTCAATAACCTAAGCTTCAGTCTTAGGAATCTAGAAAAAGAAGAGCAATTGGAGCTTAAAGCAAGCAGATATAATAATAATAAAATTCAGAACAGAAATAAATAAACTTGAAAAGGCTAAAATAAGAAAGTCTATAAAGCAAAGGTCCGTCAGGGGTCCTCAAACTTTTTAAACAGGGGGCCAGTTTGTCCCTCGGACCATTGGAGGGCTGGACTGTGGGCCCCAGGATGAGTTGGCTGCTAAGCAGGACAGGCAGCAGTGGCAAAAACACCAGATAAATGTCCTAGGTGGGCTACATGTGGCCCAGGCCATAGTTTGAGGATGCCTGCTTTAGATAAGAGTATTGTACCATTATCAATTTCCTGATTTTGTTAGACTCTAGTTCTTTGTGAAGATTAATAAAATTAGTAAACTTCTAGTCAGGACAACCAAGAAAAGAAAAGAGAAGATATATATTAACAATATCAGGCATGAAAAAGGAGTCAAAAATGATCCCATGGATATTAAAAGGATAATTAAAGAATGCTATAAATTTGTGTTATGTCCACCAATCAGAATATTTACATAAACAAATTTCTCAATAGACACAAACTACAACTCACACTAAGAAAAAGTAGGTCATCTGAATAGGTTATCTATTAAATAAATTAAATCAATAATTAATAACCTCCCAAAAATGAATCACTATTTTCAAATAGTTTCATTGGTAAAATTTATCAAACATTTAATGATGATATAACATCAATTTCTACAATATTTTCCAGAAACAAAAAGCAAAGGAACACTACCTAACACATTTTTGAGGTTAACATTATTCCAATACCAAATGTAGATAAAGTCAGTATAAGAAAGGAATACAATAGATCAATACTTCTCATTGACAACAAAATATTAGCAAATTCAATTATACAGTATATTAAACTAATTATATGCTGTGAACAAGTAGGATTTATTCCAAGTATGCAAGACATAATAATAAATCTCACTTCATATTTGATGTTTAGTTACTGACAGAATTCAAAGAATTATTCTTCCCTTTTTTCATTTTACTCCATATGTGAGCAAGTTGATAAGAAAGACAAGGTAATCCATGTTTTTGTGCCAGGAGGAGGTTCAAACCATGCATGCCTTTGTCCCTCATCTGCTCTTTCTCAAGTCATTTTTTGGACCTTCTTGGCAGCCACCAGGCTCTTCCTAGAAAGTTTTATTACATCATTCCTAAAACTTATCATATTCCAGTGTGTGTATAGGGCATCATCTTTTCAACATCTAAACCAATTTCAGTTGGTGGTTTGTTCTTACCTGCAGGATCACCACAAAAAACAACTTTTAGAAATCAACATTTCTAATACCTCAGCATTTAGAAATCAATCAGTGTAATCTACCATATCATCAGACTAAAGAAGAAAAAATGATATGATCATATCAACTGACACCAAAAAAAGCAGTTGAGCAAGTATAACATCCATTTATGATTAAACACTCTCAGGAAACTAGAAAAGAGAGAACTATCTTAATTTAATAAGAAACATGCACTGTATAAACTGTATATAACATCATACTTAATGGTAAGAAAATGAACATTGACTCTTCAAGTATGGGAACAAGACAAAATGTCTTGGCTCAGCGCCTGTGACTCAACTGGCTAAGGCGCCAGCCACATATACCTGAGATGGTGGGTTCAAATCCAGCCCGGACCCGCCAAACAACAATGAAGGCTACAACCAAAAAATAGTTGGGCATTGTGGCAGGCACCTGTAGTCCCAGCTACTTGGGAGGCTGAGGTAGGAGAATCACTTGAGCCCAGGAGGTGGAGGTTGCTGTGAGCAGTGATGCCAAGGCATTCTACCCAGGGCAACAGCTTGAGGCTCTATCTAAAAAAAAAAAAAAAAGTCTTCTTGTGCCACTTCTATATGACATTATACTGGAAATATTAGCTAGTGCAGTAAGAAAAGGAAAAAAAAATGGTAGATAGGTTACAAAGGAAGAAATACAACCAACTGTATTCACAGATTAACATGATTAATGAAGATGCCAAAGGGCAATTTCTCCTTTACCTTCTGAGTTTGCTGAAAAATAAACTGTCAAAAGGAAGAACAATTGAATAAAAGGCCTACAAATTTATCAAGCATATTGGGGAGAACCAGAGTGATTATCCCAATCCTCCAATGGGGTTCAGATACTTACTAAAATCTGAAGATTACAGTAAGATTGAGGATTTGGATGGTGGCAGGACAGGTTATGGAGGGGAAAGAAGAGGAGCCCTGACCAACAGAGGTGGTATTATTATGAAGATTGAGTGTTACAGGTAGTAGCCCTCAGGGAGAATAAATGGTTGTTTGCTTCAGAGTTTTAAAGGTGTCAGACTCCCAGCCAATTCTTCTCAGATTCAGGCAAAAGAAAAATTCAGAGAAACCCTGGTTGCATTAATGCAGATTTTCTCTACAGATGCAAATCTTCCCCCCTCACACACACACACACACACAAAATTAGCTTTCATACCTCTGCCTGTTTTTAGGCCCTCTGAACCACAATCTGAAAATGTAATTATGCTTTGAGGTCAAACATTTTGATGGGTGGAGGGAGGGTAATTGGTCAGACCATCCCTATGGTGCATTATACAAGTGTATGTGTCACATGTACTAAGTGTAGAGTATAAATGTCTTAACACGATAATTAAGAAAGTGTGGTGAAGGCTGTGTTAACCAGTTTGATGTATTTCAAATTGTATATAAAACCAGCACATTATACCCCATAAATGCATTAATGTCCATAGCTATGATTTAATTAAAAAAATAAAGTAATAGTTAAAAACTTCCCTTGTTTTGCAAGAGATATAGACATCTTGATATAAGAAGCTTAAAAAAAAAGTTGAAACATTTCTGGCAAGGGTGTATTTTGTGTTTATACACGCTAGCAAATAATTTAACCATAACCATGATTATTCAGAAATTATCTGTTCAACACTAATTTGAAATAAAGTGATGTTTAATCAATTGTGTACTGATTTAAAAGGCCATTTAGTAAAGGAAAAATTAGTTAATTATAACAAGTTATTTTAAACTGAAAGAAGTGGCATTATGTTAACTTGTAAAGTGTTACTATGCACATTGAATTCTCCATGCCCTGCTGCTAACTCATTTTAGGGTACTCTTCACACCTAATTTCTGTTGAGGTTAATTAAGGTACGTGGAGGGTCCTGCCCTTATGTAGGAAAGGTGAATTTTAACAAACTGCAATTTTGTGATTTTTTAAAGAAAGCTTATTCATCCACAGGATACAGGGAGACATAAAAGCTCTTTAGGTCCTCTTACCTGATACGTGCTGACATTGGCACACAGATGTAGATACCGGCTTGGGACGACACCCTGACACGCACAGCACACACACACTCCGCTGCCTCCCACACACACGTGCACGCATGCATGCTCTTTCATTCAGTCCCTCTGCCCCAGGCATACTTGCTCAAGCTGACACACACAGTCTTGTTCAAGCTAACACATCCACAAAACTTAAAAATGTATGTAGATGACACACACAGGCACACATACTCTCTTCCTCCCTCAGGCTAGAACATACCCACACACACTTGTGCGTGCTCAGGCTGGCATGCTCGCATACTCATGCAGACATGTCATGCCAGCAGACCCACATAGACACTTTCAAATCGACATGCATACACACAGGGACAGGAATGTTTGCACACATGGAATTAAACTCTGGCTCTCCTCCCCTCCCCAGTGTTTTGTAGCTGACTTCTGACATTTCCACCTTTGGTTTATATTCTCTTCATCTTTGACTTAGAGGTGAGTGACACAGACCAATTATTTCATGATATTACATTTAGGATGAAATTGATGATTTCACTGGTGATGATATGGGCTCATTTTTATTATTTGCTTGTAGTTTAAGGAGAAGAGCTCCATGGACTAATTCCAGTTTAATATGTGAAAGTGAATGTTGAGGAGGAGGTGATGTAATTGTATGTCATGTTTCTTGAACAGAATCTGGAAAGCCTACTTCTGGGATTTTGTTACTAATAAAGAGCAAAAAGGGGGAAATTCTTCCATAAACTACACTGGTCCATTGGTGCATTTCTTGTAAAAATTAAAATAAAAATGAGGAAATGGCAATTAGATTATGATATATCCTAAAAGGAACCACTACTCCATCTGAAATTTGATGTTTAAAAATTGTCAGTCTTTATTTAGATATTCACTTTATTTGGACTTTATTTGTCTTACTGGTTGGCTCAGGAAATTTTGGAAAAATGTGCCTGGGACAAACATTGAATTTCTATTTGAGGAAACCTCCACTTGGCAGAAACCTAAACAGAAGATCCTCTAGTTCTCTGCCTCCCTCCTGACTATACAGGGACTGATCACGTAGGACATCGAGGCCTTCATAAAGATGTTGGCTGTTACTCCAAGTGAAATGGGAAATCATTAGAGAATTATGAACTTAGGAGTGGCATGAGATGACTTATGTTTTTTAAATCATCTCTCTGTTTACTGTGGGGAAAACAGACCCTGGGAGAGAAGAGATGAAGGAAAAGGCAGATGACTGTGGCTTAAACTAGATTGAAAGTGGTCAGAGATGGTTAGATCTTGGCATATTTTGAAAATAGAGTAAATAGGATTTGCATCTCTGTCAGAAGTGATGCAAAGAGATGGAGACCTATTAATTCTGACTCCAAGGTTTTTAGCCTGAGCTGCTGTATGAATAGAGTTTCCATTTATTTAAGTGGATAATTTGGGAATGAGGAATACTTGGGAATTTGCTCGTGGACAACTTGATAGACATTCAGGTAGAGTAGGCAGTTCGGTATGAGTCTGAAGTTCAGGTGAGAGATGGAGTCAGCCAGCTGTTTGTGTAATATAATTTTATGCAAATGGACTGGGACTTTAAAAATCTCCCTTTTTATTCACCTCATGTTATATTGTAATACTTGCCACATACCATTAAAAAATTTTGTCAGTAACTATTTTAAATAGCTAGAGTATTTGATATTATGATTTATATACTAGAGTATTTGGTACTGTGATTTATATATCCATTGTTTTACTGGATTTTTACCTAGTTTCTATTTTTGACATAAAAACAGTAGATCTTTTACTATATTTCAGATTATTTTCTAGGCTAGAGCTTGAAGCAAATTGCTGAGTCAAAGGATATATACCGTTTTATGACTTTTGTTAGCTATTGCCAGATTGTTTTTTAAAACTATTCCACCAATTTATAAGCCTGCTGGGAAGTCTAAGAGTGCCTTTCTCCTCAAATGGTTTTCAACTTTGAGGGCTTTTTAAAATTTATTTTATGAAGCAACTCCTGCTAATTGGACAGTTTAATAAGTGTTATTTCTTAAACTTATGTGTATTCGATCTCTAGAGGATAAAAATCACTTTTCTGTGTTTATATTACTCTTTATTTTTCTTCTCTTATAAATTGTTCCCTCTTGTTTTTTGCCTATCTTGCATTCCCCCCACTGAAATTTGGTAGTTTTTGGTTAACTTGTATGAGTTATCATATTAATGTTATTAATAATTTGTCCTATTTTCTGTGATAAGTTTTTCTAGTTTGTTGTCTTTTATGCTTTTATTGATTTACAAGTCTTGAAATATTAAATGACTGATTTATAATTAAATTTGTGATAGAATTATAAACTTCAAAACAGACCCACATAAATATAAGAAATTGGACATATTCAAGGTTTTCACTGGGGTAATTTAATGGGGACAAATGCTCAAATTTGAGAGGAAACATTGTTATAATTCTTTCTCATACCTAATGCCCAAATAAATTTCAATTAGACTAAGGATTCAAATGTTAAAAAAGCCAAACACCCATAAAAGCATGTGAAAGTGTATAAGTGGATATTTTTATAATTATGGGATAGTGATGATTTTTCTAAGTGTGGGAATAGAGATAGAAACCATTAGGATAAGTATTTAAAAATGTGACTAATTTGAAACATTCCACACAGCAAAAATAAAGGAAAAATAAATTACAAGCAGGAAAAATTATTTAAAACATAAATGGAAACTATTAATTTTGTAAATATTATGACAGAGCGCTATTGTAAATCCATTTCTAAAATTCCAAATAGAACATTGATCAAAGAACATGAAGGGAGACTTAGAAAAGAATTATTATCACTTACTAATAAACATTTGAAAAACCTAAACTCAATAGCTTTTAAAGAAAGTAAAATAAGGGTGGTGCCTGTGGCTCAAGGAGTAGGGTGCCAGCCCCATATACTGGAGGTGGCAGGTTCAGGCCCAGTCCCAGCCAAAAACTGCAACAACAACAACAAAAACAACAAAATAAAATAAAATGCATGAAGAGATACTATTCGGAAATATGAGGGCTGCCTGGAAAGTATCTAGCCATGAATGTACCTATTTTTTGTACTACGTGGCTGGTGACTTTCTGGACCTTCCTATTATAGTGCTTTTTTCTTAGCACTGTCTAGTATATATGACTCTACTGAGTCAGAATCACCTGTTAATTTAAGGAGTTTTTAAACTGTTAAAACTAGAGGGAAAAAAGACTTCCAAATTCACTTTTAAAGCCAGGTGGTTGAAAGGAAGAGAAAATTATTTTTCACTGTTTTTTATTCGAAATGTTTATTTTTAATAAAATAAGATATTTTAAAGCGATTGGAAAAATGATGAAATACTGTATATCTATATTTATTTGGAAAGAGTTATTTAATATACAAATTTAAAACTTTAAATCACAATGTAGCTATGATCCCATTTATATAATAACGAAGAAAAGCTTATATGTACATGCATATATGTTCATATATATGGATATATATGTATATACTGAAGAGAATGTATTTTGCGATAAAATTTTCTCTTAATAGCAAGGACAACTAATGAAATTTCTTGTTTGTTTTTTCATTCATTTAAAGATTTCTGAATTTCTCATATATTACTTTTATCATTATAAAACTAAGGTATTCACATTTTGAAAATATCTGCTTTACTTTTCTCTCTCTCTTTTTTAAGCCACTGTTCTCTGTACTCCAGTCCATCTTTATTAAATAGTGACCCTGATAAAATTTTTTTTAAAAACTCTTCCTGTTTGGAATTTGAGAGGTGAGACTATAAATTCTGCTAAAAAGACAATATTCACAGTAGTCGATCAAGTATCTCAGTATCATTTATTAGATAATCACTTACTGTTTCCTGATATTCCCCTTATCAAAGATCACTGACTTCAACATCCTATTCTCTGGAGAATTCTGCTCCATTGGTCTAGCTATCTGTTCTTGTGTTATTACCTTGGCCTTTTAATTATTATAGCATTATACCATGTTTTTTGTTTTGTTTTGTTTTGTTTTTAAAACGAAGATTTATTTAACAAGTTTTACTTAGTGCAATATACCTAAAATGAACTCCCAATACAATGGAAGATTTAAATCAGAATTTCATTCAAACACCAAGACAAAAATCCTAAAGTATTGTATTGTGTCTCAAATTTTCTCCTAACTATAAGAAAGAAAGCTTAAACATACGTGTTTTACAGCTTATTAAATGAAATTAGAATTAACAAGCATGCCAAAATATTTTGCCTTAGAACTAACAGGAGAAACACTGTCATTATTTTTTTTTAAAAAAACATTCTTTATTTTAGAACGTATTTGTTTTTCTACATCAATTTTATTTTATTTGCTTATTTATTTTTTCTACATGAATTTTATAATCAGGAGCTTAAAGTCATTTCCTCATGTTTCATAATCAAGTTATATTGAATGAATGCCATTTAGGTTTTTCTTGATAATTCAAGACCACAATTAGTCATGAATCATCATAAATACTGTAACATTTTTGTGAGTTATTCAGATAAGATGGATTTCTTGCTCATGTGGTAAGTGGCTTGCGATTATTAGGTTTTCTAAAATTTCTGTGATAAATTTGTTTTTTTCCCATATGTTCCTTTATTGATATTTCCCAGGGTTACATCTGTGCCTTTTTAAACAACTCCAATCTGTAGTGGAAGCATGTAACTAGATTTTTAGCATTCTATGTAATAAAAGACTAAATGATTGAACTCTACATCTTGTATTTGGATTGCTCTTGGGTTTTTTTGTGTATTTCCTCTTAGCCATGTTTCATGTAATTTAGATCATCATTTTTTCTGGGAGAATGTGGACTAAAGACCCCATTCTTGGCAAAGGAAGGCACCCCCAGAAAAAGAGGAAAACTAAAAAGTAAGCTGAGTGAGTCGGAACAAAGAAAAGTCAGCTAGTTTACATTTAAGCTAGCCATTGTGAGCAAGTTTCTTGCCTTTTCTGAAATTCTAGCCTATTGGGGATATAGCTTACAAACACCCTGCTGAGGTGAGCACTCTGAGGAGAGTAATGATCACAGAAGAGGCTGTGACAAGTCCTAAGAAAAGACACATCTTCTGGGGCATTTCCTGCCCATTAAACAGGCGAAACAGGTGATACCCATTGTGGAGATTTGCATTTGCCTGGGGCAGAGATCAAGGGAGTAGATGGAGCTCTGAGATATTGGCAGAAGAGCTTATATCCCTTATTGCAGAGGAAAATCCACTGTGGTGGTGATGGGAGGAAAATGCCTCTCTCCCAGTGATCCCTCAGAGGAGATTAATGCTGGTGGCATTTGACTCCACAGAGAACTAGCAGAGCTTAACACCTCCCTAGAAATCTGTGTATGGAGGCTCTCCCAATACAAGGCTCAGATTTCAGATTACTGAAGGCCAGGCTTAAGGTTAATAATAATAATAGAAGCTGATATCATCAATCTGATAAACTGCTGACCCCTTTGTTCTCTCCCTCATCTTACCCTTTGGGCAAATAGACTGCAATAAAATTAGAGTGGAGCAAACACTCTGGCCCATTGCTGCAATCCCACAATGGGCAATGGACCCCTAAGCTCCCACTTTTAATTCTACTCTATGTCTCTAGTCTTTCTTTACTGTCGCTTCTAACTCTGTATTTTCTTCATTCAATCTCAGTGGACACTGCTCTTGGGGCAGGATCCTAACATCTGGCACCCAATGTGGGGCTTGAACCCACAACCCTGAGATTAAGAGTCTTATGCTGTACTGACTGAAAATGGCCATGCACCCATGGAATCGAGAAAAAGCTATCAATCTGTCGATCCTGTCTGTGTCCAGGCTGGGTGAAGTTTAGGTCTCAGTGGACACGGCTCTTGGGGTGGGACCTCAACAATTTTAATGTCTCTGGTTAAGTGTGGTGTTAATATGTTTGTACAAGAATATGAAGATATACAAATTTGAATAAGATGTAAAGGTGATGGAGCATAACTCAATGGAAAGAAATAAAAAGAAAAGAGAGAGTTTTACTGAAGTCTCGAACTCTCTTCATGAGGCAAAGTACTTTGCACACCACACTTCTTGATCTCTTCTCACCGTCACTAAATCTCAGAGTTTATAATTAGATCACTCTTCATCCTGAAACTTGGATGGTGGAATATGAATGCACAGGGTAACTGGCCAGTAAATGCATACTTGGACGCAAAGTGATTTTTTTTCATCCTGAGCTTTTATATTTTGATATTCTACACTTTGACAGTTACCTACCTAACTTAAAATCATTAACCCTGAATCTTTCCTCTTCTGCATAGAAGAGAAAGTATCAACTCTCTGTAAAAAGGTGGTAGAAACATCTTTATGTATTATTTCTCCTATCTCCCTCCTCTCGCCTCCCCCAGCTAGATTATACTTGGCATTTTTCTTTTGTGTAGGCATGTAGTTGCTTATGTATTTTTTTCATATTAGTATCGAGTACATTGGTTACATTTTTTCCCCATTCTTGTGATACTTTACTAAGAAGAATGTGTTTCAACTCCATCCAGGTGAACACAAAAGATGTAAAATCTACATCTTTTCTTATGGCTGAATAGTACTCCATGGTATACATAGGCCACAGTTTGTTAATCTATTCATGGGTTGATGAGCCCTTGGGTTGATTCTGCATCTTGACAATTGTGAATTGAACTGCAATGAACATTCTAGTGTAAATGTCCTTGAACTCACTTACTCTTTAACAGGACTCTCACTGTCTCCATGTTATAAATAAGGAAACCAAAGAATAGACAGGATAGATGATTTATCACACAAATGTGAGGCTGAGATTCAAACCTAGACTATGAAGCTAAATGAAAACCAGGATATCTGGCTCCAGATTCCACATTTACAACCACTTTGTTAGTCAGCCTCCCCAAAAGGTGTGCTGGCTAGTAAATCAAGTCACTTTTGAGCCTTCTTATTCCTCTTAAAAAAATAAACAAGCAACAGCACTCTTGGCTAACTTTGATCCCTTTCTTTCTTTGTTTTTATTTTCTCTCTATCAGAAAATGTTCTGATAGTTTAGGTAACTAGCTATACATTATATTATATATAATATAATAGGTGCTAGATATAAATTATATTGTATTGATTTGATTTGGGATGAAAGTATTAACCTTTCTATAATTTACTTAAAATCTTCAAAGGGTTAGAGATTGCCAAAATGAAAGGCCAGGAGAAACTTCAGAATTTTTCTACTTTATCTTTGTTCAGCCATTGTAAATTCTGATTATTTCATGAAGAAAGTTATTTTCTCTGAAATCCATGTTTATTAGCATTGAGACCCCCCAGGAAAAGAGACAGCCATAAAAATAAATAATTATAGTATAGTTTGATAAGTTGCAAATAGAATTATGAGCGCTTAGTCCAAGAGATCCCTACCATGCTCAGGAGTTTCTTAAATGGTGTTTTGTTTTGGTTACTATTGCTATAAGAAACAACCCAAAATTCAGTGGCTTGAAACCAGTCATTTTATTATCTTTTACATTTACATGGGCACAGCTGTGTACATGATGGTGCCTAGGGCTGCATGCATTTGGGGCCTAACTGGCTGGACCATCCAAGACATTTCATTCACAGGGCTGAGGATTGTTGCCAGCATAAGCCAGGAGCTAATTTGAGATTTTTTAAACCAGGATGCCTTGGTTCCCCCACATATAATCTCTCCATATGGTATGGGGTTTTCATAGTACAGTGGCTGGGTTCCAAGAACAGAAAGTGAAGGCTGAGAAATCCTCTTAAGGCCTAGGCTTGAGAGTCCCAGAATGTCACCTCATGCTGCACTCTGAGGCAGTCCCAAGGCCAGATTCAAGGGGAGGAGACTGAATTTCCATCCTCTTATTTTGAGGAGTGTCATGAACATAATAAGGTAGAGGACTTGGAGGTCTCTCTGGAAACTATCCACCACAGGGGGGATTGCTCAGGAAAGGAAACTTGTTTTGAACTTTGAGGGATGAGAAGGCTTTCCCCAAAGAGAATTAGGGCAAGAGGATCCAGACACAGGCCAATAACAGAGCCATGAAGGAGCATAATACATGGATAGGAATTTTGTGTTCCAAGGTCACAAGGGATAAAACTGACACAGTGTGTTAGAAGTAACACGAAGCAAATCACATAAAATTCATCAAATGCTCACTGTGGGCCAGGTATATCTTGCCCTTTGAATGAGTTATTTTTTATTATCATAACGACCCTATGAACTTGAGACTGCCATTATCTCAATTTTATAGACAAGGAAGTTGATTAGGTTAAGTAATTGACACACGGTCACACACCTAGTAAGCATCAGAGCTAAATTCAAACACAGGTAATGTGTCTTTAGAGATTACCCTCTCAACCATTGCTCCATCCAAATTCCAATAGATCACAAGAACATGAGCATGCCAGATTGTATCTTGCCTCACATAGATTGTATATGTCATGTTATGGAAATTTAGCTCTGAGTAAGAAAACTAGAGTGATCTCACTGGCATTCTAATTGCTGTACATCTAACACTGGTCCAGATTTCTTAGGAGAAGTTGAGTCTACAACTTCCTCATATATTGATAGTGAGTCCATGGTTTTGGAAGATCAAGCAAAGAGGGCTTCTCTCATTCTGGGTATATCTCTTGATGCTGCTGAAGGTAGTGCTAGTGAGAAGACTTAGCCCAACAAAGATGGTGGTAACAAACTTGAAGGTCACATCCTGTCTTTGGGAGACTTTAAATGGAATAAACAGAAGGAAGCAGTTGGAAATAGACCCAACGACAGAGAGAAGCAGAAACATTGGTAGCAAAGTTGCCAGAGATTTTTTCAACCCCAAATGACCTTCTGATCTTGAACTCACTTCTGAATCTCCAAGCCTGAGCTGGATGTTAGTTGGGTTTCTGTATAGTCTGATTATGTGGTGAAAATGCCTGTCTGTCTGATTTCCAGATATAGCCTTATAATCAATCCCCCTTATGTAGCACAACTTGAGTGAATCTTTCCTCTTTTAATCAAATGAGCCCAACTAACATGGATATTTAGTTCTTATCAGATGTTCTATTACTGACTATATTTTTGAGGATGGGGCTAAAACTCTTTACATCAGAATTATCCTTATTTGATCCTTCATAGGATCCAGTCCAGGGGTTTGAATTCAGTACATGCTAATTTTTGCTGATCAAATAATCTAAACATTGGAATTTTGAGCATATACATATGTTAATTATAGTTCAATAATGATAATATCCAAATTGTCATGCACAATTTTAAATTTCATTTTATAGGATTTGGGCTTCCCTGTTCCATTAATTAGACAAAAGTATTTCTATAAATAACATTATAATAATTTCCATAAACAGCTAATGCTTACATTAAGTTTTTTTTTTTTTAGATTTAAAAAGCTCTTTGTGTGGGTGGTGCCTGTGGCTCAAAAGAGTAGGGCATCAGCCCCATATGCAGGAGGTGGTGGGTTCAAACCCAGCCCTGGCCAAAAACTTCAAAAAAAAAAAAATAAAGATCATTGTGCTGGATGTGCTGGGTACACTGGCTAACTCCTATAATACTAGCTACTCTGGAGCGGCAGTGAGCTGTGATTGTGCCACTGCATTGTAGTCCAGCCTGGGTGAAAGAGTGAGACGTGTCTCTAAAAGTAAATGAATGAATGATCATCATATACACATATACTAGTAAAAATCTCTACCAGTTTATTGCTTCCCATTGATTGGAGTAGTAGTCATCTTGAAACCATTTGATGCCATGTTGGTTAGTTTTCCTATTTTTTGTCAAGTATGATGAAACTTTATTTTGGAAATGTTCATATTTACTAAAAATGTGTTACCTTACCAGACATATATCCTATGTTACAAAGATGAATCTCCTCAACCATTTTAATATAAGATGATGAGGAACACAGACTTTAGAGCCAGAACCCTGAATTTAAATCTCAACTAAACCATTCATGACTTTGGGCAAGCTACGTAAGTTCTGGGGACCTTGCTTTCTCCACCTGTAACATGAGAATGACAAAAATGTCTCCTTCACAGGAGTAGTCCTAAGATTGAATGAGTTAACTGCTGAAGGAGTTAATTTACTATTATAAAGTACTTATAATAGTACCGGGCACGGGATTATAATAAGGGTTAGCTATTGTGCTGTTGTTTTACTTCAATGCTCATTTCTAAGCCTAGAAAAGACATTTTCGTTTAAGGTCCATTTCACCAGTAGGTTTATCTGCCAAACATTTTGGGCAACAGTAAAAGCAAGCGGATTAATGAACCATATATAAGCAGTGTCGTTATCACTGAGAACAGTTTTGCTGGACTCTTTTCCTGGGACCAGTCACTTCACTCCCATAAATTTTCCCCAGTTTTGTAAGTTGTAAGCAGGGTTATCGATATCATTCAGCTACTAAATAGCTGCACCATTCTAAAGTGTCAGAGGGTGGCATGATGGCAGAACTATGGAACACTTGTAGAAACACTTCAGGAATGATTTTGTGAGGTTTAATTTGTGCTAAAAATTCATCAGCACATCTACAGCAAAGCAAATCTTCCCAAGACAGATGGAGACTGTTTTAAGGTTGGTTTCATGATTCTGATTGGGACTGTTTTAATTTTATCATTGGACACTTCAAAACAAGGAATGAAATGTAAGGTAAATTATTATCTAAAATGTGCCCTTCTGTTAACATGTGAAAAGCAGAATGTGATTTTGAGAAGGGAAGGCATTAATGTAGTAAGTGGAACTGGAGACATTAACAGAAGGGGCTTAGAGAGAGGTGAAGTTAAGGCATGTAGCATTTTAAGCGGATGATTTTAAATGATGACTTACATAAAGGAACATTCCCAACAGGATGCATAAGGAAGGTGTGAAGAGGGCTGCCTATTTTAAAGATTGGAAGAAGCAGCGCATATTTGGAGGGTCCTGGAGTATATAAAGGGAGCTGGTTAGCACGGCAGCCAGATGCTCACCTTTCGTGATAAAATAGGAAGCAATGTGCCTAAGCTGAAGTGTGAAGGATTTCGGCAAGGCTTTTTAAACAATAAGGATTGTTAAACATTGATTTAAATTGTTTTATCTCAGTGCTGGTAATACTGAAAAGTGGCTTAGCTGTTCATCCTCCAGAGACATCCCGATGCAAAGACAAAAGTGGTGGCTGCACGACCTCTTACTGACGACAGTTTGGTTTGCTTTAGGTTTTCGGATTTCATAGCAGTTTCTCACTTGAAAGGACCCATTTTTCTCTGGGACTTTTTTCTTCTACCACCATTTCCCTTTGTTTCCTTCGGATGCTCTGTAGTTTTGTGTGTCACCACTTTCCATTCCTCGGTTGCTCTGTGGTTTTATAATTTGGTTGTGAATAAAATAGAAGACTTCCTTTCAGATAAATGATACGCTTGCCTTTTAAAACGTATTCTAAAAGCAGGATGTTCAATGGTTTCGTCTCATTTCATTGTTTTATTACATACATTTTTATATGCCAGGCACTTTACTAAACCCTTGAGATTCAGAATTGAATAAGGCATCATTTCTATCCTGTCGGGATTTCCCATGTCGTGGATTGAAGACAGATACGACTACAATCAAATGCCAGAAGTGATATAATTGAAACGAGAGTTGGCGTCTTAGCTCAGAGAAGAGCACTGGAGACTTTGTCCTGGGAGGATGTACATATCAACAAATATGCTCACAGAGCACTTTGCAGGGAGCATATCCCTAGGTGAGGAGAAGTCCTGAGGGAATTTATCACTAGAACTTATCCCTAGTCCACGCCAAGAAAAACATAGTTCCAAGTGCTGGGCAGTGCTGGTGTTGGGGAACTTGCAGCATTAAGGCCACATGTGGCCTTTTAAATCCTTAAATGTGGCCTTTAGACTGAATCCAAATTTCACAGAACATTGCACTTAAGGATTTCAAAGGCCACCTGTTGCCATACGGCTGCAGGTTTCCCACCACTGTTTAGACAAACCTCGATCTATCTGGCTCAGATAACCACCTTTGGGGAAGGCCTCTGTGGGCAGCTGCTTCTCAGCAACAACTCCATACTTGGAGGAGAAAACACTAGGGTTGGTGGAAGTACCTGAGTCTGCCACATGACCTCCTGAGGAGATTTTGAGATTAAATCAGGTACTAAATGGAAAATCACCTAGCAATCAATAGTCACTCAAGAAATGCGTATGGAAGAAAGGAAGTGGTTCCAAATGAAACGCGCAGGCTTTGTTTGGATCCTATTTTGAATATACCAACTCCGAAGTGACTATTTTGAAGTAATTAGGAAACTGGTTATAAACCAAGGACCCATGGGCAGTTTAGTGGGGTGCAGATAACGTTGCCATTATGTAAGAAAATGAGGATCCTTTTAGTCTGAGTTTTGCTTTAAAAGCCTCCTGCAAAGCAACAAAGGGAAGATGATGTACATGTGGCAGGTTCTTGATATCGTTAAATCTGAGTGATGAATACGTGCAGGCTGATAGACCTACTGTGTGTTTGAAAATTTTTGTAACTGAATGCCTCTGCCCTTCCTCCCCTGCTGAGAAATCCTGACTGGTCGCCCAGACATACAACTAGGGCAGCATGCAGGATTTAAATGGAAAGAGAAAAACAACAGGAAACATTAAAGTTTAGGACTTAAAAAAATCTATACCCAGTACTGCTTTTGATTTTTACGTTTGAGGTTAGGAATGACCCTTCAATGTACAAACCCTAAAGCAGATTTCTGTTTAAAAACAGAGGGGAATATTTCTTCAGCTTTGATTACAAACAAAAATCATATTCAGAGTTCACTGGCAAGAAAGAGTAATTTTAATGGCTGTGCTTTGTAATGCCCAAAAAAGGCAGCTCTGAAGATAGTTGATTTCTAATGCAGCATTGTAAATCTTGTGTTCATGTTGTTTTATTCTTTGCAGAACCACATTCAAAGGTTATGTAGTATAATATTCTTTCTTTAACATAGTTTATGCCTGTGTAAAAAGTTTCAAGAGAAAAAAATGATTAATTATAGTGTTTTATTTTCTCCTAACATAAAATATAGATACATTTTCTCTCCGACTTATATTATATAAAAGCTTTGGAGATGAATTTTCAGAAATGGGCTTTTATCGGGAGATGCATTTTCTGTATTGAATAATCAGTGTTAGAATTAAAAGTCACTTGAGATTAGCAGGTTGCCTTTTTTTCCCAAAATGTTTTATCTGCTTTCAGAGTTTTAGCTCTTGGATGTCAGATTAAAATTCTAAAGCATGTTCGATTCATCTCAGAATTGAAAGTCAAATCCAAAGACAGATATTTATAACTGAGTTCTGTTCAGACAAAAAACTCCGTTTCCAGACAGCAGCTTGGATGATTGCAAAGCTCTCATTCACAGGTTGATGTTGCATCATTTTAAACAAACAAATTGAAGCTTTAAGATCAGAATTTAGCAAGCCAGACATTTAATTCCCTGTTAATTATGTTTTATTTGTGGAATGCTTTGGGGTTTATCTGTTGCTTTCAAATAATGATTTTTTTTTTTCCCTCAGAATAATACTCTGGCATTGGTAGTAATATTGCCACTTCCTGATGAGAAAGTTGAAGTTCTAAAAGCGAAATGACTTGCTTAAAGTCATTCACTCAGCTACTCAGCAGCTCAGCTAACATTTCTGTTCAGTTCTTCTGACTTCAAATTTTTCATTGTAAAATTTCTATTAGAAATTTCTATAAGCAAGAGACTGTAAAAAGAAAAATAGCTTTTATGCATTCTTTTTACATATAAATATTTCAAATTTTTAATAAATCAGGTATTTGTTCTTGGAAACCCCTAAAGAGGGGAAAGAATTCATATACTAATTTTTTGGCAGGTTTTCATGTGCAAGATACAACACTGACTCTATCAGGCACAGCCAACTTTTAACAGAAATAAACTGTGAGTGTTCGCTTTTCACACTGACATATTTTTTTTTGGCAGTTTTT
Organism: Galagoides demidoff; assembly: GCA_963574575.1. Taxonomy (NCBI): domain Eukaryota; kingdom Metazoa; phylum Chordata; class Mammalia; order Primates; family Galagidae; genus Galagoides; species Galagoides demidoff. Next base: position 28,112 of record CAUYQV010095670.1, read on the forward strand.
TCTTCTTTTTTTTTTTTTTTGACCAGGGCTGGATTTGAACCCACCACCTTCAGTATGGGGTGTATGGGGCCAGCAGCGCCCTACTCCATTGAGCCACCAGACACTGCCCACACTGACACATCTTAAATGAGGGCCTAATGTATGCTTTTAAAATAAATCATTGATGGATTTAACATGAAGTAGGACACTTTTTCACTAGACTATGTTGCTGAATTGTATATAAGCATATAATTACAAAGTTATTAGTATAATAATTCAGTAAGTTAATAATTGAGGTAAGTTATACAATGCAGAAGTAAGCGAGACAAATAAATGTCTGCATAGTATACTACTGTTATCAGTCATCTGAGATGGGAGTGTATTTGCTTATATTAAAAATGAAATGGCTAATCCACTAAATATACAATGTGATTTTTATAGAGGAAGAAAGAGGCAAGTAGACAAATTAGAATCTCCTTAATACACCTTCTTTTGTAGATAAGTTTTTTTTTTTTTAAGACAGAGTTTCATTATGTCACCCTCAGTAGAGTGCTCTGGTGTCACAGCTCACAGCAACCTCAAACTCGTGGGCTTAAGTGATTCTTTTGCCTCAGCCTCTCAAGTACAGTATCTGGGACTACAGGGGCCCACCACAGTGCCCAGGTATTTTGTTGTTGTAGTTGTCATTGTTGTTTGGCAGCCCGGGGCCGGGTTTGAACCTGCCACTTTTGGTGTGGCTAGTGCCCTGGCTGCTGAGCTACCTGTGCCGAGCCTGTACATATGATTTTGAAACAATATAAATATTTTAAATAATTATAAAAAAAGATTAAATGTAAAAAGCTATCTCTAAAAGTCAAAAGCAAACTGAAACAAGTAACCTAACTGTGTAAACAAATTGGTACATAACATAGAAAAGAACTTTTTAGAGCTTTAAACACTATTGATTTGACTACATCTAGGAACAAAAAACATGAAAATAATTTAAATTATTTGCAGTGAGTATATTGTTAGGTTAGTAACTACATTGTGATCCTGACACTAGTATTGTGAAATGAAGCAAATAAATGAGTAATTATAATGCTATCCTTGAGAATTGGAATATCAGGCATTGGTGAAGGAAGATAAAGATGACAATCAGAGAAGATGAGTGAGGTTAGTAGAAAATTTATAGTCATGAATTTGAATGAGAGTATCAACATAAACGTGGTTTTTTTTGCAGTTTTTGGCCAGGGCCGGACTTGAACCCACTACTTCTGGCATATGGGGCTAGTGCCCCACTCCTTTGAGCACCGCCCATGTGTGTGGGGTGTGTGTGTGTGTTTTAAAGCATTTCTTAGTTCTGTCCACTGAAAAGGCTTAAAAACAATGAGTAATTGAGTAACAGTGAGTACACCAGCCACCAAACTGTGGTATCTAAATGATGTTTCCCCATAAAAGGAACTAAGGTCCTTGGGAAAATGGTTGATTGTAGGGCTAGGACAGGCAGTAAAGAAGAGTTAGAAAGCAAAGAAAATATAGAGGTTATTAAGTTTCTTTTTAAAATTATTTTTTCATTAATATTTCAAAATATTATGGGGGTACAAATATTTTGTTTTACAAGTATCAACGTTGTTATGCTCCAGTCAGGGTTGTAAGGCGCCCATCACCCAGATAGTGTTCTTTGTACCCATGAGGGAGGTTTTCATCCATCTCTTCCTCCCCTCAGACTCCTACTTGATTTCTACCTAGTTTTACTTCTCTCTGTGAAAAAGTGTACTCATTCGTTAGTACCTGTTTAATAGTGAGTACTTGTGGTGTTTTTCTGTTTTTAGATGCTTCACTTAGGAGAATGGTCTCTAGTTCCATCTAATTTGTTGCAAAAGGCTTTAATTTATCTTTCTTCATGGGAAAATAATATTCCATAGTATATATATACCATATTTGGTTAATACACTCATGATTTGATGGGCACTTGGGTTAATTCCACATCTTTGCAATTGTGAATTGTGTTGCAGTAAATATTCAGTTGCAGGTCTCTTTTTGATAAAGTAATTTTTTTCCTTTGGATAAATACCCAGTAGTGGGATTGCTGGATCAAATGGTAAGTCTATTTTAGTTCTTTGAAGACTCTCCATACTGTTTTTCATAGAGGTTGTACTAATTTGCAGTCCCACTAATACTGTATAAGCATTCCTTTCTCTCTGCAACCATGCCAGCATCTAAGGGTTTGAGACCTTATGATGTGGGCTATTCTCACTGTGGTTAGGTAATGTCTCAAAGTGGTTTTGATTTACATTTCTCTGATAAGGGATTATGGGAGAACCCCACTGGTAACTGTAGCAACAAAGATCAGTTAGCTGTATATGGGTGGTTTTATATCAGGATCATTTATTTTGTTCCATTGATCTTTGTCTCTATTTTTGTGCCAATACCATACTGTTTTGATTACTATAGGCTTATAGTCTAGTTTGAAGTCTGGTAATATCATGCTTCCAGATTTTTTCTTTTGCTTACTATTGCTTTGGTTATTCAGGATTTTTTCTGGTTCCAAACAAAGCATATAATTATTTTTTCTGTATCTGTGAAATATGATTTTGGTATTTTGATGGGGATTGAATTGAATTTGTAAATCATTTTGGGTAGTGTAGGCATTTTAGCAATGTTAATTCTATTAATCCATGAGGCTAATATATTTTTCCATTTGTTGATGTTGTCTACAGTTTTTTATTTCAGTGTTTTATATTTCTCTTTGTAGAGAGATTTTACCTCCTTTGTTAAGTATCCTCCTCGATATTTTTTCTTTATAGCTATTGTGAATGGTAGTGAGTGTTTGATTTGAATCCCATCTTTTTTTTTTTTTTTTTTTTTTGAGACAGAACCTCAAGCTATCCCCCTGGGTAGAGTGCCATGGCATCACAGCTCATAGCAACCTCTAACTCCTGGGCTCAAGCGAGTCTTCTGCCTCAGCCTCCCAAGTAGCTGGGACCACAGGTGCCCGCCACAACGCCCAGCCATTTTTTGGTTGCAGCCATCATTGTTGTTTGGCGGGCCCGGGCTGGGGATTCGAACCTGCCACCTTAGGTGTA